>CAUYQV010040624.1:0-27236 GCA_963574575.1 Galagoides demidoff
TTGTGGTGGGCACCTGTGGTCCCAGCTACTTGGGAGGTGGAGGCAGGAGACTTGCTTGAGCCCAGGAGTTGGAGGTTGCTATGAGCTGTGATGCCATGGCATTCTACACAGGGGGATAGCTTGAGGCTCCGTCTCAAAAAAAAAAAAAGAGAGATTTTGTCTTTTTATAATAAATTGCCTTGTAGAAAAAGTTTTCAGGACAGCTGACCTTATTTTTGGTACCACTTTGTCACCAGAAATATCCCTTACTAAGGGGGTAAGTTGGCCAGGTATGGTGGCTCATGCCTGTAATACTTTGTACTGGGGAGGCTGAGGTGTGTGGATTGCTTGAGCTTGGGAGTTTGAGACCAGCCAAGCAAGGGGGAGACCCCGTCTCTAGTAAAAATAGAAAAATTAGCCAGGTGTTATGGTGGGTGCCTGTAGTTTCAGTTACTTGGGAGGCTGAGGCAGGATAATCACTTGAGCCTAAGAGTTTGAGGTTACTATGATAATACCACAGCACTTTAGCCTGGGTAACAGAGTGAGACTCTGTCTCAAAAAAAAAAAGAGGGTAAGTCAATATTCTCTGTTATTTGTGAGTTACAAATTGATATAAATGATGGATTCTGAGGTACTTTCTGAATTTTTTTGTCACTTTAAGGAAGTTCTGGCCATGGTGTTGGAAATTGACTTTGATTTCTGAGTTTGTATTTCATGACTGGGTAACTGCGGTGCTGATCAGAGGTGAACAACATGTTACAAAGGTATCTTTCAAAGACACTTACAGACCAGAGTGCTGACCTGGTCAGATGCTCCTGCTGATCCTGCTACAGAATCATCTACTATTATTTGGATTCTACCAGTCATTAAACAACACTTTTCTATTGCAATAAAATATGCATAACATAAAGTTCACCATTGTAACCATTTTTAAGTGTGTGTCAGCATTAAGTACATTGATGTAGTTGTGCAACCATCACCACCATCTAGCTCACTGCCGTAGCTCAGTGGTTAACACGCAGGCCCTGCACACCAGGGGTGGCGAGTTTGAGCCTCATCTGGGCCTGATAAGCAAACAAACGAAAATCACCACTGTCCATCTCCAGTGTTCTTTTTACCTTACAGACCTGAAAGGCCATAAATTTTAAACACTAGCTCCCTATTCCTCTTCCCCTAGACCTTGGAAACCACCATTCTATGTTCCATCTCTTTGGTTTAGACTATTTTAGGTCTGTCATGTAAGTGGAATCATGTTTTTGTCTTCTTTTTTTTTTTTAAGACAGAGTCTCACTCTGTTGATTAGGCTAGTATGCTGTGGTGTCAGCCTAGTGCCTAGCTCACAGTAACCTCAAAGTCCTGGGTTCAAGAAATTCTCCTGCCTGCAGGCACGCGCCACAATGTCTGGCTGATTTTTCTGTTTCTAGTAGAGATGGAGTCTCACTCTTGCTCAGGCTGGTCTCAAACTCCTGAGCTGAACAGATCTTCCTGCATCAGCCTCCCAAAGTGCTGGGATTTCAAGGCTGAGCCACCTCTCTTGGCCAGTATTTGTCTTGAAACTGGCTTCCTTCATTTAGTATAATATCTTCATCTGTGTTAGAGTGCGTGCCAGAATTTCCTTATAGCCCAACGTTTTGCTTATCTCTTGATGATAGTTGAGTTGCTTCTACCTTTTGGCAATTGTAGATAATGCCGCTGTGAAAAGGGCTGCATCAACATCTCTGAGACCTTGATTTCAATTATTTTGCATGTATACCCTAGAGCGGAATTCCTAGATTGTGTGAGAATCCTATTTTTAATTCTTTAAGAACCACTAGTCATTTATAAAAAAAATTTTCTATTATTTACCTATTTTAACATTTCTATAGGTCTTATTTTCAACTGAATATTCTTGAAAGTGTCCGCAGAGACAAAATATGACTAAAATATAGACACTGACCTTTTGCTCATGAGGCCATTCACAACCACAGCCGCAGACATTCCCCGCATGGCACCGGCAGCATCGTGTGGGCTGGTGGACAGACTGCTAAGTTCCTTCCAAGCTCTGAGGTTTAGTGTTCAGTAATAATATAAAGAAAGTCTTTTTAAAATAATAAAAAAGATTTATTATACTATTCCTTCAACGTGCTCACTGTCTTCTCTGAATGTCTGGGGGAACGAGTGTCTTTCTAATTCACGGCCTCTTGTGGCAGCGTGTTCAGGGTTTTTATGTATTCAGAAAGAATTCGAAGACCCTTGTGCTGTGTGCATTCATTTTAAACTGATTGTGTATAGTCACAAGTAAAGCAAAAATTAAAAAAAAAAAAAGCTCTTGAATTTGGGGGTAAAATGCCAACGAATTTAAGATGCCTTTGTGTCACCTCTGATAATCTGAGGGTTCTTTTTGAGACAGAGGGTGAGGGTTGCTTGTTACCCCTTTATGAAGGGGAGCACTTGAGGCTCCTTCCTGTGGGCTGCTGCCTCTGTCCCTCCAGCCCCAGGCTTCCTGCTCTGGTCTCTGGCTCCATCTCAGGGGCACCTGTTTTAAAAGGAAGGCAGCCTAGTATAGTGTGTGCCTCACTGTCCCATTGTTCTTCACTTATCTCTGTCATAGTTGTATCTGGGGCCTTTTAGTCCAGCTTACAAAGAGCTGTTAAAAATGGAAAAGCCACAGTCCCAGGAAGCCCTCAAGAAACAAGTCTGAGTTGTATGACTTGCTGCAGGGCTCATATCATAGAAACCGTCAGTTAAAGCTTCTCCCTCTCTCCCTGTGCGCCAGGACCAGTGAGCATGTGAATGGCAGCCGTGGAGTTTCCGGAGCAGGAGGCCGGGCAGTAGTAGCCGGTGTGTTCTCATTAGCCTCATGAGCACTGGGATCTTAGGTGATTCTCACAGGTCTCCTGACATGCCGCATGGCTCCGCTCCCAGATGTGATGTGTTTGGTTTTGGAGGTGAGGAAAGAAGAGAAAGATAGAGGGGTCTGTAGCTCCAAAGACCCCTGTGGCAAAATTATTTTGGAAGGAAAGTCGTTGGTGTCAGCCACCTTCATTTCCATTCCGGAATTCAGGGGACTTCTATAAGGCTGCTCCTGCTCTGTGTCCTACCCTGGGAACCATCAGGAAAAAGATGAGAGAGAAAAGAACAAAAAGGGCCCCCGTGGTGGCCAGCGGTGGAGCTTCCAGGAGTTGAAGGGTACACAGGGCCAGTCTAAGAAGCTGCAAGCTCAGCAGTTTCCTCCAGAAGTGAAAGGCGTGTCCCTCGGGTGCCCACCGTTCTCTGCTCGCTCTCACTGTGGCTTTTGCTATGGAGACAGAAGCCTGTGGGGTATAAACAGGTAATGACTCAGTGAACTTGGCGCCCTGCCAAGAAAGCCCAGGTTGTAAAATTTAGGAAAACAATCTCTTGCACGGTCAGAGTGCTGGAATGCTCCTCCACCTCTCTGGTTGATCTGTTTTCACTTCCCTTTCCAGATAACGGTTTTAGAAAGGTGCCCTTGGGGTCATGAATGGGGAGAGCTGTGTGACTGCCTGTTAGTCATGATTGCTGTGTGTGGTCCTCCAGTAGGACTGAAGGACACAGGGCAGAGCACCTCCCGTGGGAGCAGGGAGGATGGGATGGTGCATTGTTGCTCCAGGCTCTGATTGGACAAGGTAGAACAGCCAGGCTGTGGGCGTCCTCTGGCTCAGCCTCACACCATGCCGAGGAGGACCTGGTCACAAGAGACCGGGAGGACCGTGGCTGAGGGCTGGGAAGGGGCTGCCCAAAGAGAGAACAGAGGGTGGGGTGGAGAGAGGAAATGAGTTGATTGGTCCTGACAATTTCAAACAGAAAATACCTGTCCTGAAGTTGGGAATAGTGAGATGAAAAAAGTGTATTCCGGTTGTCTTTGAGGTGGGAGGTGGTTGGAGAGGGGACAGGCTGAAGGCACTGGAGGGGACATGGTCACAGCAGTACAGTAAACAGAAACTCGGCCTCCCACGACGTAAGCTCTTCCCGAGTGTGTGTAAAGGTGAGCAGTGGCTGCCCAGGGCCAGGTGTCCTCAGCAGGACCCTCAGCCCCTGGGCCTGGCTGAGTCTGAACTCCCTCATCTATCAGGCTCGGCAGACCCTCTTCCCCCTTCCCTCTGCTCAGATCCAGCTCCTGTCCAGCTGTTCACCTTGGGATCCCACTAGGAACACCCAGGCTTGCTCGGCTTTATTCAACGATCCATCTTCCTGATCCGAGCTTGAGTCCTCTTCTGCCTCACAGTCCTCTTGCTGATGGAGACATGTCTCGGGCTCCTGAAGCCCTGACATCCCCCACTGGCAAGGGAAGGCCCAAATCTCACCTACACAGCCCCCTGACCCTGAGCTCAGTGACTGTCAGTGGGCTGTGCTCAGGCCATTCTCAGGACCAGGATGGACAAAGAGGACGGAGGAGGGACCTTTCTTGTAGGTGCTGCGTTGTCGAGGCCCTGGCTCCAGGGGCCTTATTTACAAAGGGATGAGGGGAACTTTGTGCCCACTGGCAGGTGAGCCTCATCTCCTGTCAGAGCTGAGTGGTTCTGCGCTGCCGTCTGTCCTGTACAAGCAGTCACCTCACAGTTTCATCCTGCCATTTCCTTAGGGCTCCTAGGGATAAGGTGTTATAGAACACATTTGAGAAATGAAATGTTTTGTGTGCAAACTTGGGCTCTGAGGAAAAACACATGTATTTGGCCTTTTTGCCTCCTTTCTAGAGCCAAGAAATTCTTGAATCTAGAAATCTTGGCATTTCTCTGAGCTTAAATACACAGCGTGTGTGGGTGGCACATCATGAGAGCCACAGGACTCAGTGTGAGCTCCTGCGTGAGGCCGCTGACCTCCTCCTTGCAGAAGGGCAGAGCCATGGCTCGAGGCCTCTGTCTGGTACAGAAACAGAAACCCTCGCACACTGAGCACAGTGCACAGCGGGGAGCACCCTTGCGTGTCATGCAGCCTGAGTTTGGGGAAGCGTTTGGCTTTGAAGTGGCGTTAAGCCTATGCATAGTAGCCTCATGTCGGTGGGCGACCTGATGCAGTGAGAGTTGGCATGTGGTTCACACAGGGCTCTTCCCCAAAGCATTCTAGAACGTGGACGGGAGGAGAGGGAAGAAGAGAAACCTATTCTGATACATCTTTACCTAATCGAGGAGAGACAGATCTAATTCTGTGTTTTCAGAGAAATGAAAGAACTTTACCTGCCCTTAAATTTCTTGGGGCTGAGATCCTAAGGATGTAAATTTGAATTTTTAAGAGGTGTACAAATAGTCTAGAATTTTCTGCATCGTTTTCATGCATGATTGCACTTACTAATTTCGGCTTCATCAATAAATGTGATGTCCGTCGTTCCAGATTTTGATCAGCCCACGTTTATTCCCTACATCGTGACAGGCTCATCAAAGGTCGTGTGCAGAGATAGGATGGCCAGACCATCCCCTGTGACTCTCCGTTGCAGCTCTCGGAGCACTGGCTGCCGGTGCACTCCAGTATAGCGGGGGTGGCTGGCTGGTGTCCATCCTCGGGATGCTTGTCTGGTGGTTTACGCGGCTATGTTAGCTGCTGCCTTCCGAAAATCAGGTCGTGAGTGGAGTCTGTTGTCTTCTCTACAAAGCAAAAGTGGAGACACTTAGGAAATATTAGAATATCTAAAAGGCAGGCTGTGACCCATGGGCTTTGTTTCTGATGCTGTTCAGAAAAATGATATATTTAGCATCAAAACTAACACCTGCTTTAAAACAGACCCAAAGGATAGGATGGTCTTGTCCTGAACTTCATGAAGAGCTGGTTTCTCATCTGTCAAGTCACTGTAACTTCATCTAAGTTATGGTAGGAATTTAAATATCTTGTCTAGTACACAAATTTAAAGGTGACATTGAATGACAACTTTCTAGTAGGGAGGAAGGAAAATAACACTTAGGAAGAGTTTGCTAAGGCTTATTTATTACTGCTTAATGTTTTTGTTTCTTGAAGTTTCTGGTCTCTGGCTACCAGTGTGCAGGAGACAGATCTCTACAGCAGTGATTTTAACCTGTGTGCTGTGCCGTGAGGGGATCTTAGGTATGCCGAGAAAATTTTTAAAGACCATTAATTAAGTTATCTTCGAAAGACGTTTAAAGCACAGTAAATGTAATCCTTTTTTACTCTTTTTTTTTTTTTTTTTGGATCAACATAATTTAAGTGTGCCATGGAAGTTTAACTATAGGCTGAAGTGTGCCGTGAGATAAAAATGGTTGAAAAACACTGCTCTCCAGTGGGAGAGAGATGGCCTGGAAAGGAGAATGAAGACTTTGTGTGCAGTTTGCCCAGGCTGCTCGGAAGCTGTAGAGAAGTTAATTAAACCAAGCTTTTGCCTAAGGCATCCGATGCACTGGATAGAAAACCAAAAAAAGACAAAAAAAACCCCTTAAAACTATTTTCAGCTGGCTTCAGACCCCTGAGCACCTTGTTCTTACTTTGAGGGGTTGGATGCAAAATAAATATAAATATAAATCCTTCTAGTCTTCCTGTGGCTTAGTGTAAGTTGCCATGATTTGTGTTCACTGTGGTTTTGGCCCTCCCTTGAGGGGAAAAGGAAACGGCCTTCCAGAAAGGAAAGATGACAGGTGAATTCACTGGTGCCTAGAATTGTGTTTGTGATATCCGTGCAGACAGTGAGCGATGACTGGACTTCCATCAAAGCCAACATGGTCAAGCTCTGGGGACCAGGATATGCGTTTTCCAATCTATTGCCTTGGACACACCTTTTTCAGGGAACTTGGAGTCATCTCGAGGAACTTTGTCTTCTATTCTTGCCAGGAGTGAACTTGTAGAGTGTTTATGGTGCTTCGTCTTGTTCTCCTGGCCCCTTAGGAAGCAGTAGGCCGTGTTGTACTAGGCAATTAAGGAACTGCAGCTTTGGCCCACAGTCACGGGCGCCCTTATGGTCTGTAGAACTTAGATCATTTCTCGGTGTGCCCAGAGGACGTTCTGGGCATGTATGTGTCTTTGTGAGGGGTGGACAGTAAATTCCATGGTCTGCGTCCATCTTTGTATGATAGCTGCTGCCTGGAAGACAGCTGTGTGATGGTTGGAAATGAAACCTGGTATAGAAGGGCACAAGTCCAAGTTGAGGTGAGGTCATATGTTGGGAGCTCCGTGGTCGCAATCCTTTTTTTTTTAATTTGTTTTTTATTAGATCATAATTGTATACATTAATTCTCTCATAGGATACAGTGTGTTGCTTCTATATGCAGTTTGGAAAACTCTCATCTAAGTGGCTAACATAGCCATCATGTCTTTCTCATAATTGTTATGTTAAGACATTGATATTCAACCTTTAGAGAAATTCACATGTACCCAAATAGGATAAATTATAGGCGTGATCCCCCACAATATCATTCTCTTCACCCATCCTCCCCCTCCCCCCCTTCCCCCGTAGTCTAGGGCTCCATTTGGATTGTAGCATTCCTAAGATAACTAACAATTAGTTTCATAATAGTGCTGAGTACATTGGATACTTTTTCTTCCATTCTTGAGATACTTTGCTAAGGAGGACATTTTCCAGCTCCATCCATGTAAACATGAAGGAGGCAAGGTCTCCATCTTAAAAATTTGGAACGCTTCACGAATTTGTGTGTCATCCTTGTGCAGGGGCCATGCTAATCTTCTCTGTATCGTTCCAATGTTAGTATATGTGCTGCCGAAGCAAGCACCGTGGTCGCAGTCTTGTATGTGGCAGGTTCAGAGTTCAGGGTTTACAATCTTGCATTTATGTAAACATTTTAAAAGTTATTCAGCTCCCCCAAAGAAAACAGTTTATGTTTTTAAAAAGCTAATATGTGGTTACGTGTAAAATTTAAGGAAAATAAAACTGGAAAGTATGCAAAGTTGTACAACCGCTCTTAACATTTAAGATAAAAGTCTTTGTACGGTCACTTCTGCACATTTTAAAGAGTCTGTGTGGGTGAGATCATACAGTAGGTGCTGTTTCTAATCTGCTTTTTCTCTTTTACAGTATTGTGGACATCATTTTAGATGACAGGGATCACTTGAAACAGAAAAGTCAGGCTTTATTTCTACTTCGTAGAAATCAAAATGAGATACAGAGAGTCTCATCTAGGGTGACAGAGTTAATAAGAAAGCCAAGAATTGCTATTCCTTCCTTTGAGTGAAGTGCTAATTCTGTCTTTATATTTGTAAAGAATTCATATTTAATGTGCCAAAGAATGTTTTTTTTCCCTCTATGTGTTAGAATTTCCCCTCTACTAGCATTTGGGGGTATGGCTTCAATTCATTAATGTTTCCAAACATTGTGACTTGGCTGCCTTCTTGCTTTGCTGGGGTTTAGAGCCAAAAATAAGAGCATGGTGGCGGGGAACCTCAGGAGTGGGATCCCTTCCTCTTTCTTATCACTGTTCTCTGCTGTCAGTACTGATGTGACAGGGCTGGGGCTTCTCTCCAGTGATATTTCGCTTGTGTTCAGTGTGGGCAACATAGACCATTTCTACACAAATTATGAGAAATTAACTGGGTGTGGTGGAATGAGCCTGTAGTCCCAGCTACGCTAGTCCTGAAATGGGAGGACAGCTAGAGCCCAGGAGTTCAAGGCTGCAGTGAACTCTGATCTCACCATTGTACTCCAACCTGGGGGAACAGGGCAAGACCCTGTCTCTTTAAAAAAAATTATCTTGTTGTTAAAGGTAATAATAGCTAGTGTTTACTGAGTACTTATTATATGCCAGACACAGATCTAAGATTTTCAACAGCTTTTTAAAATTTACATACCATACAATTCACCCTTTCACAGTGTTGCATTCAGTGGTTTTTATTACATATTTGTCGAATATCACCACAATCCATTTTAGAATATTTCAGCATGCCCCAAAGAAATCCCATACTTACCAGCAGTCACTCCTCCTTTCTCCCTTTCCCCCCAAGCTCTGAGCAGTCACTGATTATTTTCTGTCTATAAGTTTTTCTATTTCAGACATTTCATAAACATTGACTCAGACAGTATGTAGCCTTTTCATGTTGGGGTTATTCCACACAATATGATGTTTGCAAGGTCCATCCACGCTGTAGCACACATTAGTACTTCCTTCCTTTTTCATGGCTCAATACTATTCTGTTGTGTAGCTATACCACAGTGTGTTCATCCGTTCATCAGTTTATGGATATTTGGGTTATTTCCATCTTTTGGTTATTGTGAATAATGGTGCTGTGAACATTCATGTGCAAGTTTTTGAGTGGACATGTGCTTTTAATTCTCTTGAGTAGGTACACCTAGAAGTGGAATCTGTTGGTGAGGTGGTAAGACTATTTTTAACTTTCGGAGGTATTGAAAGACTTATTTTCTAAGCCCACCTGTGTAGGAGAGTTCCAATTTCCCCACATCCTCGCCACTGCTTTACTGGACTTTGTTCTTGAGACAGAATCTCACTCTGTCACGCTGTGTAGAGTGCTGTGGCATCATCATAGCTCACGGCAACCTCAAACTCTTGGGCTCAAGCAATCCTCTTGCCTCAGGCTCCTGACACAATGCCTGGCTGGTTTTTCTATTTTCAGTAGAGATGGGGTCTTGCTCTTGCTCAGGCTGGTCTCCACTTGCCTTGGCCTTCAGACTGCTAGGATTTACAGATGTGAGCCACCACGCCCAGCCCAGAGGCAGTAGGTTTTACTGTCAGTGTTTGTCCTGAGGTTGGCTGTGTGGCTCTAGTGTGTAACACACACACACACACACGCGCACGGGCGCTGGAGAGGCACAGTCCCTTTTTGCATTTGCTTAAATATCAGGGCATGTCAATGGGTTGGCAGGTATTTTCCTTTGTGATCTCAAGCATCCATTCACCACTTCTGCCTCTGCCTTCTTCTCGCTCCCTCTTTCCCTAGGGACCTTGAAGCCAGAGCCCAGAACGAGTTCTTCCGGGCTTTCTTCAGGCTGCCCAGAAGGGAGAAGCTGCATGAGGTTGTGGACTGTTCCCTCTGGACGCCGTTCAGTCGTTGCCACACCGTGGGACGGATGTTCACCTCTGACAGCTATGTCTGCTTTGCCAGCAGAGAAGATGGCTGCTGTAAGGTCGTCCTGCCGCTCAGAGAGGTAGACAGTGCCTGGCTGGGAGATGGAGCACGGGAGGGGATGTTCAGACCTCATGGCTTTGCCATCGAAAGATGGATGACTAGATGGCTGGGCTTCCTGAAGGAACCATGGCCTGAATTGGACCGTTACCCATTTGGTTGGTCACTGCTTTTCCACTTACCGCTATGGTGACCTGAAATTTGCCTAGAAGTGATTGGCAAAAACAAGGTACCCCAACCTCTGCATTATCAGTGAAGCTGTTATTAAAAAGTACATGCCTCACAATTAAATTTTTCCAAGCAGCTCTCTGGAAGGAATCCTCCCCTTTTACCTCATCTTTTGAAAATAAATGGCAAATTGCTTGGCTTTTATATTCTCCTGGAACTTGGGTTAGAAATTTTTAAAATACTTCCTTTAATATGGCTCAGATCTTTTCTTCCTACAATTCTCTTCCTGGAAATGGGGGGAAACCTGACTTGACTTCTAGATCTGAGCATCTCATTCCTTTGGTTTCAAGGTATCTCTGCTGATATATCACCCATTATATTGTCAAGACCACCAGACAGTCCTCCTTGTAACATACGTACTGAGTACTGCTCTTTGGAAGAATTCAAAACTCTTTTATTCATGTGATCGCTTACCTCCATGTCATCATTCTGTGCTAGATGTCATCATTTTACAAATATTTTTTTTTTTTGAGACAGAGTCTCACTCTGTCACCCTTGGTAGAGTGCTGTGGTGTCCTAGCTCACAGCAACCTCGAACTCTTGGCTTTAAGCAATTCTCTTGCCTCAGCCTTCCAAGTAGCTGGGACTACAGGTGCCTACCACAATGCCTGGGTATTTTTAGAGACGGGTCTCACTCTGGTTCAGGCTGGTCTTGAACTCATGAGCTCAAGCAGTCCATCCCCCTCGGCCTCCCAGAGTGCTAGGATTATAGACTTGAGCCACCGCACCCGGCCCTCCAGGACTTTTTTATCTTCCTACTGAAGATGCACTCAGTAAACGACAACTCCCCTCCCCCACCCTTTATCAACCCCCCATTCTACTTTCTGTCCACGAATTTGATTACTCTAGGTACCTCACACAAGAGGATTCATACATTTGTCCTTGTGACTCACTTATTTCACTTAGCATAGTGTCCTCAAGGCCATCCATGTTGTAGCGTGTGTAGGAACCTCCTTCTTTTTTAAGGCTGAATGATATTCCATCATGTGGATGGACCACTGTTGGGGTTCCCCTGGACCCCAACCTGGGATCTTGGTCAGCAAGGGAGATGGTGCTAGAAAAGTCAAGAGACTTTGCACCAATCTTAAAGCATAAAGCCTGGCAGCCTGAAAGGGCAGACACTGCTTCCTGTGCCAGGTGGCAACCTGAAACCATGCAGCTGCCGGTTCTGCTTCCAGGAGTTTTCACTGGGTGCAGCAACAGAGTAAGTGTGCAAGAAGGCATAGCAGTCAAGGTTGAAAAACGAGAGGGGGAGATTACAGCCCCCAGGAAGGCTGGGTAGAGGGTAATGGTAGGATAACCAGGAATATGGGTAATGGAAGTGGCCAGGTAACATAGCAGGTGTCCTCAAATTATGGCCTGTGGGCCATATGTGGCCCGCCTAGGACATTTATCTGGCCTACCGGGTGTTTTTGCCACCGCTGCCTGTCCCACTTAGGAGCCAACTTGTCCCAGGGCCCGCAGTCTGGCCCTCCAACGGTCTGAGGGACAGTAAACTGGCCCCCTGTTTAAAAAGTTTGAGGACCCCTGACATAACGTATGCAAGGAAGAGAGGCGGAGAGCAAGTCTTGTCTCTTCAGGCGGACATCCTAGCTTCCCTGATCTAAACTATTAATTGATTGTTTCAGCCGGCCTGTACTGCTGATTTCCCCACCCCAGGGATAGTCAGGCAGACGTTTCCCTGACTGGGCAGCTTTCAGACTCCTTTCTTCTCAGTTAGGAGTATAGGGGTAGCCCGCCTACGGGCCTTATTCTGGCTCGAAGGGCCCATGGGGAACTCGGCCTCCCTCCCTCCCACAGTTCCCCCATTTTGTTCATTAAAATGGCCCGTTCCTTAGGTTCCGGTAGGGTATGTGGGAGGCAGGCAGGCTGAATTCCTCCCAGACCTTCCCACTCAGGGTGAGGCGCCCGGTCAGAGGAATGTCTCCGTGACTCCCTGCTTGGGGGCTCAGCAGTACAGGCGGACTGACACCTTTAGGTTCTTGATGAGTAGTTAGTATTAGGGAAGTTAAGACAGCCCAAAGGGATGAAACTTGTTTCCCCCTTCTCTTCTCCTTGTATCTGTTATCTGGCCATTTCAGATGGTCCATTTCCCTATGTTCCTATTTACCCAACTGCTGTCCTTTAACCAACCTTCCCGGGGGTCTTGAGCTCCCCTGTCTTTTGTCTTTAACTGCTTTGCATCCTTGTACTTTTACTCTGTTGCTGTACTCAAGAAAAGACCCCTGAGGAGCAGGACCAGGGCTGCATGTCAGGCTGCCCCCTGGCAACAAGATGATGTATGCTTCTCTAAGCTTTCAGTCTTTTTTTTTTTGAGACAGGAGCCTCAAGCTGTCCCCCTGGGTAGAGTGCCATGGCATCATAGCTCACAGCAACCTCCAACTCCTGGGCTCAAACAAGTCTCCTGCCTCAGCCTCCCAAGTAGCTGGGACCACAGGCGCCCGCCACATGCCCGGCTATTTTTTGGTTGCAGCCGTCATTGTTGTTTGGCATGCCTGGGCTGGATTCGAACCCGCCACCTTAGGTGTATGTGGCTGGTGGGCGCCACTTGAGCCACAGGCCCCGAGCCCAGTCTTTATGCTATAAGTTGGTGTATAATCTCTTGATTTTGGCAGCCCCATCTCCCTTGTCAATCACTGTCCCAGTCAGAGTTCCCGGGAGCCCCAACAGAGATATTTTATAATGTTATCAAAGGGGCTGCCTCCCCCTTTGGTGATGGTGAACAGTGCCACCTTGTTCACTTTCTAACCTTTGCATCAGTTTCTTGTCACAGTTATGTGGTTCTATCCTGGGATAGTTTCTGACCACGCTGTTAGACACCTGCCTTTCGTTTTCCTTACCATTGTCTCTGGCGACAGGTGGTGAGCATCGAGAAGATGGAAGACACGAGCCTGCTGCCTCATCCCATCATCGTCAGCATCAGGAGCAAGATGGCCTTCCAGTTCATCGAGCTCAAGGACAGAGACCGCCTGGTGGAGGGGCTGCTCGTGAGGCTGAAGCAGGTCCACGCCAACCACCCCGTGCACTATGACACCTCCACAAATGATGATGTGGTATGGCCCCTCAGAATGGTCAGATTTGATACGTTGGAAATGCCTCTTCTGGCCGTGTCTGGGGCAGTGGTCTCTGAAGGGATCCACCTGGGGATGAGAAGAAACCACTGGGCTGTGTCTAGTCTGGTGTCATGTCTGATACACAGGGGTCCTGAGTGGGTGTTGCACCAATTAGGGGGTTGATGTGGATTAGCCACAACTGGGTCGGGTGTCAGGGACACTCTCCTCACTTAAAAGGTAGAGGGCTTGACAGTCTTGCCGCTGAGGTTTAAGGGGATGACATCACTTGAGGGCATATGCAACCTGGTGAAAGAGAAGCTTCATTGTCCTTGAGGTTGGGCAGAGGGTTGGTAGCGGCCTGGCCTGCTGTTTCTTCCTGATTCTTTTTATCCTAAGTAGTGACAGGGAGAAAAGAAGACACAGCCTCTCTTTGTACCGAGAGCCATTTTCTCAGTATGGTCATGCTACCCAGTTCCAGAAGCTGAGGGGAAGGCGAGGTTGCCCGTGAGGAATTACATGTGGACCCAGCCTGGAGCCATAACAGACTCCCGGGGAGAAACTAGGAGCCACTTCTTCCTGAGGATCAGAGTCTGTTATGCTCCTGCACCCAAGTGCGAAACAGAGAGACTGTCCCGTAATTATAGCCATGACACTCTCGCTCTCTCCCCCTCCCTCTCTCTCTGCCTCTCCCTCTCTCTCTCCCCTCCTCTGTCCCTCCCTCTCTCTCCCCCTTCCTCTCTCCCTCCCCTTTTCTCTCCCTCTTCCTCTCTTTTTTTGCTCTGTAGGTATCTCCTGTGTTTCATTCAACAAGCATGTGCAGTGACCACAGGTTTGGGGATCTTGAAATGGTGTCTTCTCAAAATAGCGAGGAGAGTGGGAAGGAGAAGAGCCCGCTGCTGCACCCCGACACCCCGGTCACTGTTTTCCAGCAGTCCGACAGCCATAGTCCCGACTCTCGAATGGTGGGTGGGGCTGCTTTGCCCTTGCTGGCCCCACGAGTGGAGCCTGGGCAGGGTGGTTGCCCAGGAGTCTGACCCACTGTGGAATGTGGCGCCCATTCATGTCAGCTCCGCAGAGCCCCAGGACAGCGGGGTGGCACCAGTTGCCAGGTGCCCCTGGGGAGCCACTGCTCTTTCTCCCTCTTTTCCTCATTGGTAGAAAGTGAAAGGGGCCTGATGACCTGGTCAGAGCTCTGAGGGGAGGTTTTCCCTCTTGCCCTGCAGCCGCTCTCTGCTGCTCTCGGCTATGTGGCCCTAGGAGCCCACAATGTGGCCCCGTGGGGTTTCCAGGTATAGAAAAAGTCGTCCTCTTTTTTTTTTTATCTTCTGGAACAAAAGGTCACCTGTCTTCTAGTTTTACTGAAAATATTTTTGCTATGTTTACTTACAGTTTCCATCTTTATAGGAGAACTTGAAGCAAAGGTCATATACAATAGGGTAAAGTGACTGTAAATTATACTTTGAAGTAGAGTCACGGCAGGTGGATGCCTCGTTGTACCATGAGTGCCAGGCAGTGGCTGTGAACGCTGTTGCCCCAGGCTTCTTTTCGGTTGCTTAGTGGCACCTGTAGATTGATTGCTAGCTTTATTTATCCCAAACTGAGCCTTCTCACATGGCTTTACACATAGGTGTTTAATTAACTCTGGTTGACTAAATAAATGAGAATATTGGATGTGTGTATTTATTTTTCCCCTTACTGCAGAATAGAGGTAATTAAAAGCAAACATAAATATCTTATTTAAAGGCAGCAAACATTCTTGCTGCCTAAGGGATAATTTTCAAGTATTTTCAGTTGCCTAGAGAAATGGTATCTTTCTCATTTCTCTTGACAAGAAAAGTATGTTTTTCAAGTTTCCATTTTGCCCCTGGCTGTCAGAAAGCTCAGGGAAAATTGTCATGCCTTTGGCTCAACACCTGTGGCTCAAGCGGCTCAGGCGCCAGCCACATACAACTGAGCTGGCGGGTTTGAATCCAGCCCGGGCCTGCCAAACAACAGTGATGGCAGCAACCAAAAAAATAACCAGGCACTGTGGTGGGCGCCTGTGGTCCTAGCTCCTTAGGAGGTGGAGGCAGGAGAATCGCTTGAGCCCAGGGGTTGGACGTTTCTGTGAGCTGTGATGCCACGGCACTCTACCCAGGGTGGCAGCTTGAGGCTCTGTCTCAAAAAAAAAAAAAAGAAAATTGTGATGCCCTTTTGTTTCCCTTTGCCCTCCCAGCTGCCCAGTTTTTGACAGGTGGCTTGGCAGCAGTATCCTGAGGATGATTCCCCCATGTCCCCATCCCATCCTCCCACCTGATTTGGGTGACTTCAGCATTTGGATTGACATATGCTTGTTGTCAACCTTGCCAGGAAAATAACATTTTATCTGTATGAATGCTTCCCCTGGGTTCTGAGCTCCTGAGGGGCTGGTACTGTGGGTTATACATCTTTGAATCCCCGAGGTAGGGGTCGTAACTATTAGCTGCTTTTACATAGGTGTCATTGCCTGTCACCCTTGGCCTCTGTGTTCATAGAGGCCATGCTTCAGCTCTGGTGGCAGGTGAGGCTGGGCTTCTTGGTATGTTAAGAATATTATCATTTCCAGTCCAGGGAACAGATAAAAATAAGCCTGTGGAATGACCACTTTGCGGAGTATGGCAGGACCGTGTGTATGTTTCGCACAGAGAAGATTCGGAAGCTTGTAGCCATGGGGATTCCTGAATCTTTACGTGGGAGACTTTGGCTGCTTTTCTCAGGTAAGTGTGGCTGGTGGTTTGGCCCAGGTATTGTTATTTTTGGAGCGGACACAGAAATAGGCCCTAATCTGAGCAGTTTTTGTGCATGTATGTACCAGTGGAGTCGTCTGTCTTTGGATTATTCCTGTGAATTCCCAGCTGAAGACTTTAGAGCCCTCCCTGTGTTAGCTGTGGGGCCTTAGTCCTGTTGCCCGAGGCCTCTGAGCTGCTGCAGCCTCCTCCTCCTCGGGGAATGTGATCTCCCTTCCTTTAAAAATGACTTAATGGGCTGGGCGCCTGTGGCTCAATCGGCTAAGGTGCCACCCACATACACCTAAGGTGGCGGGTTCGAATCCCCAGCCCAGGCCCGCCAAACAACAATGATGGCTGCAACCAAAAAATGGCTGGGCGTTGTGGCAGGCGCCTGTGGTCCCAGCTACCTGGGAGGTGGAGGCAGGAGACTCGCTTGAGCCCACGAGTTGGAGGTTGCTATGAGCTGTGATGCCATGGCACTCTACCCAGGGGGATAGCTTGAGGCTCCATCTCAAAAAAAAAAAAAAAAGACTTAATGAGTTTCTACCTAGTGCTGAGAATTCTATTAAGAACCTCTGGAAGAGAAGTGTCTTTATGGGTACGCCTGTGAAATGGACTGGACAAAGTCCCTCAGACGCAGTTGGCCATGTGTTGAAACAAGCCCTTGGAGAATAGTTCCATTGCTCCTGCCTCCTTGGAGACATGTGGCAGCCACAGCAGGAGGAGTTGCAGACTTCTCTCCTCTTCCTCCTTCACACCCCTTGACCCACTGGGTCGTGCAGTCTCCCTTTTTATTGTTGGGTGACGTCTGAGAGGCCCTCACCAGGACATTTACTGACGGGGGGCTGAGCCTGGGACCAGACCTCCCCAGACACTTCCTGAGTGGACATTTGTCCATCTCTCCATGTCACCTGGGAGTGGTTTGTCCCACTTGGCAAAGGAGCTGGGAACCCTGAGGGCAGAAAGAGAAGGCCCCTGTGATCCAGGGGTCTGACTTGCCCGTGCATTTCAAGGTGCTGTGGGAGGCAGGAGGAGAGGTACCTTCCCCTGATGACCCTGTGATGCTCATGTAAGCAGTGAGGCTCCCAGAGGCTGGGCCTGCGCACCTATCCCCTCCCTGTTCTCTCCTCTTGGGGCTAGAACCTTCCCTTGTCCTACCTCATGCCAGCCTTTTGCTAGTCCCTCATGCCTCCATTAATACTCTCTTCTCTCGTCCTTGTCTCCCCCCACAGTAACCCCTCCCCTCCCCTTCCCTACCTGAGATACACAGACACAGATTTCATACTTCCCAACAACCCCAACAGTGTCTGGCTTCTCTCTGTTTTTTTTTGAGACAGAGTCTTAAGCTATCACCCTGGATAGAGTGCCATGGAGTCATCATAGCTCACAGTGACCTCTAACTCTTGGGCTCAAGAGATCCTCTTGCCTCAGTTTTTCTATTTTTAATAAAGATGGGGTCTCACCCTTGCTCAGGCTGGTCTCGAACTCATGAGCTCAAGCAATCCACCCGCCTCGGCTTCCCAGAGTGTTAGGGTTACAGGTGTGAGCCACGATGCCTGGTAGCATCCAGCTTCTCTATCATGTTCCTTGTTTCCTGTGGCAAGGCACCCCTCCTGCCTACCAAAACATCAAAATACCTCCATTTTAAAATTAAAAATGTCTTCTGTATTTTGTATGTAATAAAACAGCATATATTCATAGTTGAGATATAAGAGCATGGAGGGGCAAGAAAAGAAAGTAATGTTTCTCATTGCCACACCTCCTGGAGGTGACACCTGTCACCCTTGATGTACATTCTTCTTGATCTCTGTTGTACATTCCCACACACATACACTTTTCACATAGGCCTGTATTTCCATATGGGCTTCTGTGATTGTGAGTTTATATAGCACTGTCATTCCCAGTGAGTGACTGCTTCCTTTGTTGACAGGAAGGTTGCTGTACTGTTTATGCTGCTGCCAAAGCAGTGACAGCTTTTGGGGAAAGTGCTGGGTATTACCCTGAGGATGCCACAGTGTCAGCTCAGCAGCTCAGATGGGAGTCACAGTCAGTGACTGTGGGCCTGAGGACTCAGGAGGGGGTCTCACTACACCCAGCAGAGTTTTCAGTGTTAACTAGCAGTTAGAGCAGAACCAGACCACTTTCTGTGCCCTCCTGCCCTCAGACCCCACGGAGGGCCGCAGGTGCCTGGTGCTGGCCGCCAAGTGGGTAGATCCTTGCCTGGTGTTAGTGCCTCCATCCTGCAGCTCACCTGCCTGTGAGAGGCCTGGGCAGTGGCTCTGGTGGTGGGTGGCTGGTGTGGGGCGGATTTTCTGTGCTAGGTCATCTATCCTGCTGTGGTTTGCACATCTCGAACCTGAGCCTCCGAGTTTCAGGTTGGCCTTTTGTAATTGTTAGCTTCGTTTCACCACAGTGAGCCCTTCTCTCATGCGTCATCTGTAGGTGCTCCATGCAATTTTTCTTTCTTTCTTTCTTTCTTTTTTTTTTTTTCTTAAGACAGAGTCTCACTCTGTTGCCCTTGATAGAGTGAGGTGGCATCATAGCTCACAGCAACCTCCAACTCCTGGGCTTAGGTGATTCTCTTCCCAGAGCCTCCCGAGTAGCTGAGACTACAGGCATGCACCACAATGCCTAGCTATTTTTTGTTGCAGTTTGGCCAGAGCTGGGTTTAAATCTGCCACCCTTGGTATTAGGGGCTGGTGCCCTACCCACTGAGCCACAGGCGCCGCCTGCTCCATGCAATTTTCTTGTTAAATTTATGTGAGAGATTGTGTGTGTTTAGGTGTGTATATGCTCCTTCTTTTTCTAGGGAACAAAACTTAATAAAGCATATTAACAAAGTTACCTTTATTCTGAACTCCCCTCCCACATAAAGTCACTCTTTAAAAAATCCACCTTTTTTCTTTTTTATCTTTCTCTTACTTTTCTGTTTCTAGAACTAGGCCATGTGGCAGAAATGAATTCCTTTTGATTTTGTGTGGTTTCAAAATATTTTATGTCCTTCAATAAGTAACATGACTCCATGGGGTCCCCTGACAGGATGGGCGCACTCCCCTTGGTGACACCATCCTGGTGATCATTTCCCCATGAAACATTGCTTTTAAAACTCAGATGCTGTGACGGATCTTGCCGCGCACCCGGGTTACTATGGAAATCTGGTGGAGGAGTCCCTGGGAAAGTGCTGTCTGGTCACCGAGGAGATTGAGCGGGACCTGCATCGCTCCCTACCGGAGCATCCCGCCTTCCAGAACGAAACTGGGATCGCTGCTTTGAGGAGAGTCCTGACAGCCTATGCCCATCGGAACCCCAAGATTGGATACTGCCAGGTGAAGTGGCAGGCACCAGGTGCAGAGATCCTTAGTCTGTGCGAGATCACCTTCCCAGGCCTGGTTCTGTGCCCAGCCCCAGGACTATCGTGTGAAGAAAACATGCTGGTCCCCTCCTCGAAAGAATGCATCAAATGAGGGCCAGAGGAAGTCTTCTTTGTATCGTCAAGCAGATTGATAGCTTGAGATTTAAGAATTTACCCTGTGCCTGAAGGGAGACAGAGTGACGGTGCCTAGGCAGTGGGGCAGACTCGAGCCTCTTTTGAGCGCAGCCATAGGATGGGGTTTGTAGAGCTTCTAAACCTCTACAGAAATTACAGAGATTATTTAAAATGGCAGTGCTACTTAGGACAAAGATGGTCAGGCCTAGTCAGTTTCGTTTAGGAGATAAGATGACATCCTCTGAGCCGGTCATGAGTTGAAGGGTGTTGTCAACAGGCACAAGATAAAACTCAGTTAGAATCCACAGCATTAAAAACCTAACATGAGACTGATGTAGTGAATCTCTGACATGGAAACGTATAAGAATCCAAACTAGTTTTCCTATGAATAAGCAAAATCAGTGGGTGAATAAGGCTGTGTTGGTGGGGGGTATGTGTGTATCTGTCTGAATGCTCAGGGAATAGCTGGATTGGATCCAAGCCTGAGACTTGCATGGGGCTGGATCCCACATTACTAGGTGGGGACTGAGAGGTGTCCAGTTGTTCAAGTAGGTGTGTCTTGTGAGGACTGTGTTGAGGTCACAGCCCTTCCACTCCCCAAGTGTCAGTATGGTTGGGGTGCACTGGACCTCTGTAACTACAAAATCTTTACTTTTGTGGGTTGTTCAGGCTTGTGTGTTTTTCATGCCTCTGTGCTATCAAGTGGACTGGCTGGTAACTGTTCCTCCTCTGCTCCCCCCTCATCCTCCGAGCAGTCCATGAACATTCTGACCTCTGTGCTGCTGCTGTACGCCAAGGAGGAGGAAGCCTTTTGGCTGCTGGTCGCCGTGTGTGAGCGGATGCTGCCCGATTACTTCAACCACCGGGTGATCGGTAAACTCCTTCCCTTCCTCCTTCTGTGTCTGGGAGACAGTGACAAAGCCTGGGCAGGACGTTTACCATCAGTCCTGTTTGTAACACTCCTCGGTACCACTCACCCAGTCTCTTCCCCAGCATGACTTAACGCTTGAGTCTGCAAAACTAACTTGGGTCCTATAATTCTCTGCTCAGTTCTGGCAATATAGTTGGATAAGGTAACCCAAGTACACTCCTGCTACTCACCCTACAGATTTTGGATGAAAAACAAACAAACACATTATTTTAAATAGATCACTGAGCTTACAAGAAGGACAGGAAGATACTAAGGTCCAACAAACAAGTCAAAAAGTGAAATCCGTGGTTTTATACTGATGCCATGGCCTGGTAAGAGGGCGGCTTTTTTGTCCCGAGAGGAGGGGAAGTGGGTGGGATGGTGCTGGAGACCCTTGAGGGCTGCACCATCAGTTAAAGGACAGACTTGGAGGGCCCCCACTTCATTAGGAGAGCATAGAAAGCCTGTCTGGCTATCTGGGTTCTAGGTCCCATTGTACTCCTGCATTGCTGCTTCTGCCTTTCCTGTGGTTTAGATTTGACCATGCAGTATCTCTGTGGTCCTGCAACCTCCTAGTGGAGAACACAATACAAAAATTATTTGGGGTTGGTGATCCTCTCTTTTTGAGACAGAGTCTCACTTTGTTGCCCAGGCTAGAGTGCATCAGCCTAGTTCACAGCAACCTCAAACTTACGGGCTCAAATGATCCTCCTGCCTTAGCCTCCTGAGTAACTGGGACTATCGGCACTAGCCACAATGCCTGTTTAATTTTTCTGTTTCAACATTTTTGGCAGAGATGGGGTCTTGGTCTTGCTCAGGCTGGTCTGAAACTCCTGAGCTCAAGGGATCATCCCACTTTGGCCTCCCACAGTGCTAGGATTATAGGTGTGAGCCACTATGCCCAGCCCTTGATGATTCTCTTAGGTACACTTTTTAGTAATCCAGATGAGAGATGGAGATGGCCTAAAATCAGGTAGCAGCATGGGAAGAGAAATAAAAGAACCAACTTAAGACAGAATTTGGCAATTGACTGGATGTGGCAAGCAAGGCAGAAAGACTGTGTCCTAAGAACTGAAAGACGAGATGACCCCTGGGAGGAAGGAGGGGCCGGCAGGTGGATTGGTTGACTGGGAGATGATGACGGCTGGGCAGTGGTCCATGGGCTCACTTTGTTGTGGGAGGTGGTGCAAAATACAAAGAAGTAAGAAATAATAGGAACCTGGGTGTCATAGATAGGCATGTTGTCTAGGCCATTATCAAAGCCACTGTTTGATGAGTGTTGCTGTGTGACAGCTGATACTCAGTAGAGACCATCTAGACCCTCTGTGATAGTGTGTACATCTGTGTGATCACCGCCTCAAGACAGGGTCAAACAGTTGGAACATTTCCATCAGAAAGTTCCCTTCTTTCCCTCCCCTAGGGCAACACTTGGTATTGATTTATATCACTACAGATTACTTTGGCCTACTCTTGAACATTGTACAAATGTAGCTATAGAGAATGTAGTCTTTTGGCTCGGCACCTGTGGCTCAAGTGGCTAAGGTGCCAGCCACATACACCTAACGTGGCGGGTTTGAATCCAGCCCGGGCCCACCAAACAACAATGACGGCCGCAACCAAAAAATAGCCGGGCATTGTGGCGGGTGCCTGTGGTCCCAGCTACTTGGGAGGCTGAGGCAGGAGACTCGCTTGAGCCCAGGTGTTGGAGGTTGCTGTGAGCTGTGATGCCACAGCACTCTACCCGGGGGGGACAGCTTGAGACTCTATCTTAAAAAAAAAAAAGAGAGAATGTAGTCTTTTGTGTCTGGGTTTTTTCACACAACATCGTAACTGTGAGAGGCATCCATGTTGTTGGTACATCAGCAGGAGGCCCTCTTTGTTGCTGCGTAGTATTTCACTGCATTCATACTGTGATATGGGTCCCGTCACCTGTTGATGGACATTCACATTGTTTCCAGTTTTGGAATATGATAAATAAAGTACCAATGAACATTCACATTTAAGTCCTTTGGGGAATATGTATTATTATTTTTATTGGGTATTTTCCTAGGAGTAGAATTGCTGGGTCATAAGTCATAGAAAACTGTAGATGTAATGCATTTATATATCCCATGCCAGCAGTGTATGAGATTCCCAGTTGCTCCACATCCTTGGCAACACTTGGTGTTGTCTTATTAATTTTAGCCATGTTAATGTCTAAGAAATGGTATATATCATGGTGTTTTAAAATTACATTTCTCTGATGATTAATGATGTTGAACTTCTCTCTATGCATACTGACCATTTATTTACCATCTCATTTGAGTTTCTATTCAGATCTTTAGCCTATTTAAGAAAAATAGGTGGTTGCTTTCTTAGTAAGTCACAGGAATTCTTTATCTTGGATAATAGACCTATGTCAAGTATATGCATTGTACATTTTTTCTCTGAGCTTGAAGCTTGTATTTTCATTTTATTAATGATACTTTTTGAAGAATAGCAGTTTTATTTTATTTTATTTTACTTTACATTTAATTTTAATTTAATTTACTTTAATTTTAGACAGAGTCTCACTGTCACCTTGGGTAGAGTGTCATAGTGTCATAGCTCACAGCAACCTCAAATTTCTAGGTTTGATCTTCTTGCCTCAGCTTCCTGAGACAGGTGCCCACCGCAACACTTTTTATTTTATTTTATTTTTTTTTGAGATGGAGCCTCAAGCTATCCCCCTGGGTAGAGTGCCATGGCATCACAGCTCATAGCAACCTCCAACTCCTGGGCTCAAGTGAGTCTCCTGCCTCCGCCTCCCAAGTAGCTGGGATCACAGGCACCCGCCACAACGCCCAGCCATTTTTTGGTTGCAGCCATCATTGTTGTTTGGCGGGCCCGGGCTGGGGATGCGAACCCGCCACCTTAGGTGTACATGGCTGGCGCGTTAGCCGATTAAGCCACAGGCGCCAAGCCAATATTTATATTTTTAGTAGGGATGGTGTCTCCCTCTTGCTCTGCCTAGTCTTGAATTCCTGAGCTCAGGCAACCCTCTTGCCTCAGCCTTTCATAGCGCTAGAATTATGGGTATTAGCCACTGCACCCGGTCAGCAGTTTTAATTTTGATAAAATTCAGATTATAATTTTTTCTATGGTTAGTACTTTTTATGTCTCAAGAAATTTTGCCTTTTACCTATATTTTCCCTAGAAGTTGTTTATATAAATAGTATTAGCTTTTATATTAGGTCAGTCATCCATTTAAAATATGTTTTTCTGTGTGTTGGGAGGTGGGGTTTGGTTTGCATTTCACTCCACCCCTTGCCCCATGCCAGTCTCCAGTTGATTAAGCACTATTTCTTTTTTGAAAAAGAATATCATTTACCCGTTGAATTACCTTGGTCACAATGTCAAAAATCAGTGAACTAATTGTGGGTACTTTCCTGGACTCAGGTTTCATTTCATTGTTCCGGTTTCAGCAGACTAATTTTAATTCTCACCTGAATCCTGTCCTAACCAGCACTCTGTGGCCTTCCTTTTCCAGGGGCGCAAGTGGACCAGTCTGTGTTTGAGGAGCTCATCAAGGACCACCTCCCAGAGCTGGCGGAGCACATGAATGACCTCTCGGCCCTGGCGTCCGTTTCTCTCTCGTGGTTTCTGACCCTGTTCCTTAGCATTATGCCCCTGGAGAGTGCAGTGAATGTTGTAGACTGCTTCTTCTACGACGGGATCAAAGCCATCTTCCAGCTGGGACTGGCTATACTCGAAGCCAATGCCGAGGAGCTGTGTGGCAGCAGGGATGATGGCCAGGCCTTGATGGTCCTCGGCAGGTGGGCTCTGCCATGTGCTTCAGTGGGTGGCACGTGGGGATGAAGAAGGCAGCTGAGACTCTCAAAAACCGAAGGAGGAGTCAGTTGCAGGTGCCTGGCTGTGCTGTGGAAGTTTTTGTCCCACTCTACCCTTGCCAGCCATCACCCTGTGGCTCCCCAGAGTCAGGTCACCATGTGGCACTGAAGCTGGTATGGGGTGGGGTGAGAGTGTTCAGGAAGAGGAGGGCTACAAGTGCTTTTATTTTAGAAGACTGAATGTCTTATGGCTTGATGTGGCCTTGAATGGGATTAGGGGCACACCAGGCCTCAGGCCACCAGCTGGAGGTTGCAGACATTTTGTGTGGGGGACTGATGAGCTGTATTGAAGGAAAAGTCACACGGAGATGAGCGCTGGAACCTGGCTCTCTAGGAGCCGAGCTCCAGCTGAATGACATTTAAGGGGCGTGGGCCCATAAATTGAATGTGTGCACGGAATTTTGTGCTGAGTTCACTGCAGAGTTTTAGGCCCCTGGAAGCCCACACACGAAGCCCAGAAGACAAGCCTGGTTTGTGTCTGGCTGTCCCTTTTTCTAAGCAGCCCTCCCCTTCCCCAGGTGTTGGTATTGGTGGGCCCTGTAGCATGCTTAGCGCCCCGTGAAGGTGGTGGGTGTTGTGTGGTCCTGGGCAAGGACCTTGAGCTTTAACGGGGTAGTGTGCTCAGGTTTCTAGATCACATCAAGAATGAGGAAAGCCCGGGGCTTCCCGTTGGCAGCCACCATGTCTTTTTCTCCGATGACCAGGAGCCCTTCCCTGTGACTGACATTGCTGACCTGATCCGGGATGCCTATGAGGTGAGGGGGCCCCTACTGTCTCTCGAGGTGGATGCAGTGGGAGGTTTTCTGGGCTGCTTCTGCCCCCTCTGTTCGGACATAGTAGGGGACTCTGTGAGTGTCTCTTGTTTTCCTGCAGAAATTTGGAGATCAGTCTGTGGAACAGATAGAGCACTTGCGCTGTAAACACAGGATCAGGGTCCTCCAAGGCCATGAGGACACCACAAAGCAGAATGTGGTGAGTAGAAGTCACCTCCAGGGGTACTCACAGAATTCGGGAGCTAACCCAGGAATGTATGTCCCTTTTGGTCACATGACATAAGAATGCCAGGGTTTTTTTTTTGTTTTGGCATTGCATTTAAAACTTAGTAGGGGTGATATAGGATGGAAATAGCATGTTGTTTTAGAATCAGATTGAGGGCGTATTAACCACCACGAGCCTCAGTCTCTGCAGTTGTGGAATGGGGCTAACAGAACCCATCATGCAGGATTCACGGAGGTGAGGTACATAACATATCTGTGGTGGGGTCCGCTGTAATTCAGAAGGGTCTTCCTGCCAAGCTAGAGCTCTGCTAGCTTTTTAAATTCTAGTAGGGTCTAATACATTTGTCCTGAGGCACTAATGTGTGAGTTGGAAAGAGCCTGAGGATAAAATGCCTAAAGAAGATATTGGAAAGTGATCTGTGTGTCATGAAGGTGCTGTTGGGGGAGGAACA
The DNA here is from genome assembly GCA_963574575.1 of Galagoides demidoff. Lineage (NCBI taxonomy): Eukaryota > Metazoa > Chordata > Mammalia > Primates > Galagidae > Galagoides > Galagoides demidoff. The sequence continues at coordinate 25,753 of CAUYQV010040624.1, forward strand.
TAGGCCCTTGGGCCCCCCCAGGAGTGAGAGTCCTCTCCTCCCTCTGGTGTCACCAGAGGTACAGGCCTATAATTCAGTCCATCGCTGTTTATTCTTTCCTTAAGCTCCGAGTTGTTATCCCAGATGTCTCAATTCCTCCTGAAGACCTAGAAGAACTCTATGACTTGTTCAAGGTATGAAAGTCTGGGGAGATGAGGGAGGTCCAGGTCCTGAGCTGGCCCAAGCCTCTGTGCCCGGCCTGCTTGAGGAGCCTGTGGCTGCTGTGGGGCCTGCCCGGTGCCTGCTCTGGGCATTAGAGGCTGGGGCCACCCTGCCCGCCAGCTGTGTGTTAGCCTCACCTACTCACTGTCACCTTCATTCTCTGCCCTGGAGCCAGCCCCCCACCTGGCATCTGGCAAGAGGGAGCTGGGTGCTCCTGGACAGCCCTGAAGCCTGGTGAACCCCAGCACTGAAGGTGCTGTGCACTGTCGAGAAGGCATCAAGGCCGGGGAGCTGCCCTTCTCTGCTCTCTTTGTCCTAATGCACTCAGGGTTTCTCATCCTTGGGAGATGAAACAGCCACCCTGGTGGCTGGTATACTTTTTAATGACGCATGATCCCACTCCACGATACACGTGTGCACTTTTTTATATTTGTGTGGTGGGTATGCATGCTAATTTGCGTTGTATTTTCCCTTGATACTCTTATTAACCCTGTCCCATGTTGCCACATGGCCTTGATCATTTCTGGATGATTTTTATGATCTATCGTATTGGTAGCATGCAACATAGTAAAGTGGACTCTAATGTTCCGATATTTACATGCAGCTCTAGGTTTTACTGTTTAAATTATCCCATAAAGAGCTTCTTTGGGCACCTCACTGGAAGTTTTCTTGTCAAAACAGTGAAAATGAGGAAGAAAGGCAGACCAGGGCCAGGGAGGAAGCACAGTTGCAGAAAGCAGGCCTGGCAGAGCCCACAGACTCCGGGCGCTTCCGGGTGGGGACTCTGAGTCCCTTTGCTCCTGAGCTCAGGTCACCTTCGTGTGCCTGGAGTGGGCCTCTCCCAGAGTCACTGAAATGACTTGGTAGGGTGGTTGGCTCCTGGAAGTCCTCACTGCTAACGAGCAGGATGTGTGGCTGGAGCTGGCGGGTCCCATAAACATTGCCTGTTTGCAAGTTTTATTGTTCCTTTGTTGCATGAAGACAAAATACCAAGTCAAAGGTTACTTGGTGTCCCAGCCCCACCAGGCTTTCAAGGAGGGAAAACAGAGACTACTAAAAACGTGAAGGCAAAGAAACAGATGATGTGTTATTTTGTCTTATTATTTTTCGCTTAAAAATATACTTATTTACTTAGGGCTCATGGTTCTCAGGTTGAGAAACTAGGAGGGATCACAGATTTGAATTTATGTAATTTAATGGATGGCTTTAAATAATTAAGTAAGAATAAAAATTAATTTTGTTGAGTACCAACCACATGGTTCATGTTTCCTAGAATACTGAGA
>CAUYQV010040625.1:0-52022 GCA_963574575.1 Galagoides demidoff
ATATAATGAAAATTATATGTATACCATGAATACTATTCAGCCATTAAAAAGATGGAGACTTTACATCTTTTGTATTAACCTGGATGGAGGTGGAACACATTCTTCTTAGTAAAGCATCACAAGAATGGAGAAGCAAGAATCTTATGTACTCAATTCTAATATGAAGGCAGTAGGTGAGCTAATACAGGTGGGGAGAGGAATGAGGGAGCAGGGAGAGGGGAGAAGGGAGGGGAAAAGGGGTCACAGGGTACAGCACTGAATGGAGTAAAACCTCTTGGGGACAGAACACAATTATATGGGAGACTTTATCTAACAAAGGCAATCAGTGTAACCTAATTCTTTGTACCCTTAATGAATCCCAAACACAGATTCATAAAATAAATAAATAAAATACAATATAATAAAAGAATATGTTGAACAACTTTATATGAATACATTTCAATATTTAGGTGAAATGGATGTATTCTTTAGAAAATTATTACCTATTAAACTGGCTGATGAAATAATAGAAAGCCTTATTATCATTGTCTTAGTTATCTATTGCCATCCTCCAAAAAATCAACGACTAATAACAATAAGCATTTATCATCACACTTGGGGATCTGTAGATCAATTGTGGTTTCATTGGTTTAGGTTGGTCTCATCCGATTGCCTTAGCTTCATGCTGTGGGTTGGTTATGCTTTAGTTCCAAGCTACAAGTTGAGCTCAGGTATATTCACCAGGTGATCATTCTGGGGCAAGGCTGAAGGAGAAGTGGCTACTTGGAACAACCTTTTCCCACTGAGGATCACTGGTGTACAATATGGCAATCCTGGACAGATGTGCTGGTGCACATCTCTAGTCCCAGCTATTACAGAGGCTGAGGTGGGAGAATTTCTTGAGCTCTAGTTTGAGACCAGCCTGGAAAATACAGCAAGTCCCCTTCTGAAGAAGGAGAACAGGAGAGGGAGAGGGAGAAGGAGAAGGAGAAGGAGGAGGCAGGCCCAACAAAGGTAGCAAAGTAGCAGATTTTAAGCCTTTCTGAGGGCATCGTGTTTATTAAAGCAAGTCACATGGCAAGTTCAAAATCAAGGAGCAGATAAATACACTCCTCTACCACAAGGCCATGGCAAAGATGTGGATGTTGACATAGCACTATGACTACTAAATAAATTGGTTTAAAAACATTCCCATGAATAAAACACTGGAATTTTATACCAGACTGACAAGGAACAAATTGTTCTACCATTATTCAAACTATTGAAGACAAAGAAAAAGAGAAAATATTCTCTCATGCATTCTTATGAGGCTAATATAACTGCCAAAGACAAATATGGGCATTGTATAGGTGAAAGTTACAGGCCTATTTATGGGGGAAAAAATCTAAACAAAATGAAATAACAAAGTTTATAAAGAAGACCTTGACCAATTTTATTTGTTTCAGGAATACAGGGATGTTTTAATATTTAAAAATCTATAAACTTTTTTCAACACATTAATGGGTCAAAAAAGTAAAAACCTTATGATCATCTTAAGAGATACAAAAAAAAACACTGAAAAAATACAATGCACATTCATATTTTTAAAGCTGTTAATAAACTAGAAACAAAATGAAACTTCCCTAACCCAATAAATCACTTACAAAAATAACTAAAACAAATATCCCAAATGTGAAAAAGGAGCATTTCCTTTAAATCAAGAGCAAGAGAGTCATGCCAAATCATGACATCTATTCAACATTCTACTTAAGTTCCCAGCAGGAAAATAACATCTAAAATTAAAAAGAAGAACTATAATGGAAAGGATTGGAAAAGTATATGTAAAATTATCATTTGAATGACATGATTGCCTATGTAGAAAATCCTAGTGTGCTCTCAGACAAATGAGGAGAGGGAAAAAGAGTTTAGCAACACGGCTGAATAGAAAATTATCATATAGAAAACAATATTTTTATACAACAACAACAATTGGAAAATGTTTTCTTAAATTAAAAATACCACCATTAATAATAGAAATAGAGGAGCAGTGTGAAGAAGAGGAGGCGAGAACGACCCGCGGACTGACCAAAGCTCGCGCGTCGCTGCATCCCCGCGTACAGCGCCTACGTCCCACCGCCTTGGCCATCATGCCCAAGAGAAAGGCTGAAGGGGAAGCTAAAGGAGATAAAGCCAAGGCAAAGGACGAACCACAGAGAAGATCCGCAAGGTCGTCTGCTAAACCTGCTCCTCCAAAGCCAGAGCCTAAGCCTAAAAAGGCCCCTGCAAAGAAGGGAGAGAAGGTACCCAGAGGGAAAAAGGGAAAAGCTGACGCTGGCAAGGACGGGAAAAACCCTGCAGAAAATGGAGATGCCAACAGACCAGGCACAGGAAGCTGCAGGTGCTGGGGATGCCGAGTGTAGTGTGTGCATTTCTGATAACTGTGTGCTTCTGCGGACTGTACAGTTTGAAATACTATTTTTTTATCAAGTTTTATAAAAATGCAGAATTTTGTTTTACTTTTTTTTTTAAGCCATGTTGTTAGCACACAGAACACTTCGTTGTTTTTTGGGGAAGGGGCATATGTCACTAATAGAATGTCTCCAAAGCTAGATTGATATGAGGGAAAATGTCTTTTCCCTCTAGTTTTGAGAGACTTCCTCTTGGCTCCCGAGAGGAGGGATTCCCTGATGTTGGCACACAGCCACCTTATGGAAAAACTAATTTGTTTTCTGTCCTATTCTCCCCTGCCTTCAGCATAGTCTTAACTCCCTTAAACCCAGTCACCTCTTGGGACCTGACCCCCAATAACTGGTTACCAGTATATTAAGGAATCTGGACTTTTTCAATAATACCACTGAGATGGCAGCCCTCAAAAGAGCAGCAGTTCCATTTGTATATTGTTGGATCTTCAGATAAATTCTGCCATTTTCATTTCATTTCCTGAAAGTCAGGGTCGGCTTGTGAAAAGTTGTTAAACAACATGCTGAATGTGAAATGTCAGCCCCCACTCTGAACTTCCCTGTTCAGAGCATCAAATGAAGATTTCATTGGGTTCTATAGTGGCTTTCTGATTTTTGGTAGAACACTGAAGAAGGGAGTTTGAAAGTTGTACACTGTTAATGATCGTTTGCCCATGTCCTGCCTGAAATACCATGATTGTTTATGAAAAGTATCTTTAATAAAGTTGGATACAGTTTAGCTTGGAAAAAAAATAGAAATAGATCATAAAATACTGAGGAATAAATATAACAAAAGATGTGTAAGATTTATCTGTAGAAAATTTTAAAACTTTATTAAGAGACTTTATGAAAATCTAAACAAAGATAGAGCCCATGTTTTTGACTAGAAATACATAATATAGCAAATACATCAATACTTTTAAAATTGATCTATATATTGAATGACAATGGTAACCAAAATTCTACATTTTTCATGGAACCTGACAAACTAGCTCTAAAATTTATATGGAAAAGCATATCCCCCCCAAAAAAACTTAAGACATTCCCAAATAAAAAGAATAAGGAGAGAAGATTTGCTCTACAAGATATTAAGCCTCACTATATTCAAATACTTAGGAGTAAATTCAACAAAGAAAATAAAAGATCTGTGCCCTAAAAGCTATAAAACGTTGATGGAAGAAATTAACACATTAACTGCCACAGGAGTTGTGGACTATTTTTCCAGTTTTCACATTACTAATTTTCAAGTTGTTAGATTACTTTTTTTACTGATGTATGCTTTAGGATCATTTTGGGTATTTTTTTCTTTTTTTTATTAAATCATAGCTGTGTACATTAATGCAATCATGGGGTACAATATGCTGGTTTTACATACAATTTGAAATGCTTTCATCAAACTGGTCAACATAGCCTTCACGGCATTTTCTTAGTTATTGTGTTAAGACATTTATATTCCACACCTAGTAAATTTCACATGTACCCTTGTAAGATGCACCGTAGCTGTGGTCCCTTGATTTTAAAGTTTTTATTCTCTTTTCATGCTAAAACACTGTGATCCCAAGGAAAATTTTTCTTTGTGTGTGTGTGTGTGTGTGTGGCAGTCAACACGTTTATTTCATTTTAAATAAATGAAAAGGTATCACATGGTCATGGATTAGAAGAATTCAAATTGTTAAAATATTCATCCTATCCCCCCCCCCAAAAAAATTTACAGATTCAGTGTAATCCCTATCAAAATTCCAAAGTCATTCTTCACAGAAATAGAGAAAAACTCCTAAAATTCACATGGAACCACAAAAGATCTCAAATAGCCAAAGCAATCTTGACCAAAAAGAGCAAAGCTGGAGGCATCATACTACTTCAATACAACTACAATCTATTGATTTCCAACAAAGGTGCCAAGCAAGAACATACATTGGGGAAAGGACAATCTCTTCAATGGGACTGGGGAACCTGGATATCCACACACAGAGGTTTATTAGATATGACCCCAAAAGCACAAGCAACAAACAAACCACAGATTGGGAGAAAAAAATTGCAAAATCAGATATCAAATAAAGGACTAATATCCAAAATATACAAGGAATTCATAATTCTCAATAACAAGGAAACAAATAACCCTATAAAAACACAGGCAAAAATCTGAATTGACATTTCTCAAAAGGAGACATACAAATGGCCAATAGGTATTTGAAAAGATTCTCTACATCTCTAATAATCAGAAAAATGCAAATTAAGACTACAATGAGATAACACCTCACACCCATCAGGTTGTGTATGATCAAAAAGATGAAAGAAAGGGTTGTGGAGAAAAGGGAACCCTTATATACTGTTGGTGGTATTGCAAATCAGTACAGCCATTTTGGAAAAATATGTGGGGGCGTCACTATGAAAGTTTTGAGACTGACTGTGCTATAGTATGTTATTTTACTTCTTTTTTTTTTGAGACAGACCCTCAAGCTTTCCCCCTGAGTAGAGTGCTGTGGCATCACAGCTCACAGCAACCTCCAACTCCTGCGCTCAAGCGAGTCTCCTGCCTCAGCCTCCCAAGTAGCTGGGACCACAGGTGCCCACCACAGCGCCTGGCTATTTTTTGGTTGCAGCCATGATTGTTGTTTGGTGGGCCTGGGCTGGATTCGAACCCGCCACCTTAAGTGTATGTGGCTGGAGCCTTAGCCACTTGAGCCACAGGCGCCAAGCCATTTTACTTCTAAGAAACACAGTTGACAGCGTCCTTTCACTCATGCAAGTTTCAACTTGTTCAGCTTATTGGCATTCCTGGGAGGGTTTCATTTGTTCTTGTCTAGGTATATTGTAGTTTTCTTAATTTTTGTGCATCTCAAAACTTTTGTGATGACCCATACAGTATGGAGGTTCCCTAAAATACTAAAAATAGAATTAACATATGATTCAACATCCATTCCCATTATTAGATACATCTCTAAAGGAAATAAAATCAGTATGTTGAGGTGATGTCAGCACTCCCATGTTTATCACAGCACTATTCACAATAGCAAGATATCGATATCTAATAAACAAAGAAAATGTGATTTTATGTATACATATGTATATATGTATGTATGTATGTATATATGTACATATGTGTGTGTGTGTATATATATATATATAAATGGAATACTATTCAGCCTTTAAAAAACCTAGGAAATTCTGTCATTTGCAAGAATATGGATGAACCTAGAGGACATTATATTAAGTAAAATAAACCAAGGCCACAGAAATAAATGCCTTGTGATTGTACATGTACACAGAATCTTAAAAACTTGAACTCATGGAAGTAAAGAGTAGAACAATGGTTATTGGAGCCCTGATTGGGGCTGGAGGAGGAGGTATGGATGGGGAAAGTGGAGCTGTTGGTCAATGGCTAAAAAGTTATGTTAGGAAAAGTAAGTTATGGTGTTCTATTCCACAGGAAGTTGACTATCGTCAATAGCAATGCTATTGTATATTGTATATCTCAAAATAACCAGAAGAGAGGGTTTTAAATGTTCTCACAAAGATATGATAACTATTTGAGATGATAGATATGCTAATTACTCTGATTTGATCATTCCACAGTGTATACATGTATCAAAATATCAATGTAGCCCATAAATATATACAATTATTATTTTTCAATTAAAAAAATAAATCTAAGAAAAACCAGAATGGGATTAGTGCAGGAAAAAATAGATGTAAATAATCCAATAAAACAGAATAAAGAGACCAGTAACTGATTCAGACATACAGTTTATGGCCATTTGCCATATGAGAGAGGGGGAATGATAGATTAGTAGGGAAAAAAGGGATTATTCAACTAGTGGGGCTGGGAAAAGATGGCTATCCACGTGAAAAAATGAAATTTGAGCACTACCTTACACCGTACCAAACAATTAACTTCATATGGATTTAAATCTCAAAGGAAAAGCTTTATATTTTTAGATTGAACTGTAGATAGGTATCTTTTTTACCTTAGAATGGGGGAGTGTTTGATACCCATGATGATACTACTCAATAGGAGCAGAGACAGCTGGAACTATGGAGGAGACAATGGCCACTGCCAGAGATGCCTCCCAAAGCAGAAACAGAAGAAAAGAAAATGCCCTGGCTTCTCCTTCTTGTTCTTTAGTATCCTTCCAGTTCACTCCATTGGCCAAACCTAACCGGCAGCCCCTAGTGATTCAATGAGCATAGCAGAGAGAGTGCAGAGAATGAATCTGAGAGCAAACAGGAACAGGTAAATGACCAGCATAGATTTCTTTTTCTTTTCTTTTTTGAGACAGAGTCTCACTCTGTCACCCCAGGTTGAGTGCTGTAGCATCTTCATGACTCACAACAACCTCAAACTTTTGGGTTCAAGTGATTCTCTTGCCTCAGCTTCCCCAGTAGCTGGAACTACAGGCACCTGTTACAACACCTGAGTTGTTTTTCTATTTTTAGTAGAGAAGGGGTCTCATTCTTTCTTTTTTTTTTTCAGGTTTCACTGATTGCATTTGTTAGATAAAGTCCCTCTTAAAATCATGTCTTCCCCCAAAAGGTATGGCACACACCAAGAAGGGGTCTCACTCTTATTCAGACTGGTCTCGAACTCCTGAGCTCAAGCGATCCACCAACCTCGGCATACCAGAGTGCTAGGATTACAGGGTGAGCCACCGTGCTCAACTAGATTTCTTAAATTATTCACAAAAGCACTGACTATAAAAGTTTACAAGATTAAAATGTAGAACTTTTGTTCATCCAAAGTCCACCTTAAAGAAAATGAAAGAATAAGCCATAAACTAGAAGATATTTGGCAATGCATATGATTGACAACAGATCGGTATAGAAAGAACTACAAATCAATAATAAGACAAAACAAACAAGTCAACAGGAAAATATGCAGAAGACATGAACAGACACTTCACAGAAGAGGAAACACATATGGCCAATACCCATATGAACAGATGCTCATCCTCATTAGCAATCAGGGAAATGAAAAATCAAAATTACAGTGAGATGCCATTTTACACCCATTCAATTGGCAAAAATTAAGAAGTCTGACAAGTGTTGGAGAGGATGAGGGACAACAGAATCTCCTATACTTTGCTGATGGGAGTGAAAATTTGTACTACTACTTAGCCAAAATAATTTGGCATGATATTGTAAAGCTGAATGTTTGTGTACCCTATAATGCAGCAATTCTACTTCTAGGTACAATAGGAGACATTTATGAAAATGTTCACACAGCACTGTTTGTAATATTTAAAACAAGACAAACTTACATGATAATCAACAGAAGAATGGATAAACAAATTATGGTGTATTGTTTAGCAGGGAAAATAAATGAACTACAATGTTGAACAATGAGAACATTTTAGTAATGATGTTGAGTGAAAAATCATACCCATGAAGACAACATGTATAGTATGATCCTCTTTTCTATAAAGTTGCCATGGCAATACATTGCATAAGTATATACAAAGTTATATACATATATATTTTAAAGCATTTAAATACTAAATACAAAAATTCAGGAAAGTGGTATCTCAGAGTTGTGGGGGAGTGGGGTCATGGGATGGAGGAAGAGCACCAAAGCTGGTGTCAGCTATGGGTAACATCTTAGTTCTCAAGTTAGATATAAGGATGATAGATGGTCTTTATAGTAATTATATAATTAAAATGAGCAAATAATGGCCATACAAAAACAGGTGCTAATAACACATTATCAATCAAGGGTTATGACTAATCTAATTATTTGTAACAGAGGATATAAGGAAAATAAAGAGACTTGGTTAACAATTCCGATTAAGCACACCAGATTGAGCCAATGCATTTATTTCTGCTTCCTCTGGCAAAAAGAGCAAAAGAAAAAATGTCCAAAAGAAATATCAATTTTTGGAAGCAGAAAAGTGGACAAAGGACTGGTAGCTGAAGTGGCCATCCCGAGGAATCCATCAGTGGGGCGAAAGAAGCTGATTTCAACAAAACCCAGAAAGTGTTTAGAACTGGAAGTGCCAGGCATCAAGGGCAGGGAGTAAACCATGGGGTTGAAAATAGAAGAGTCAATTTAGTCTTTTAAGGAGCAATTCCCCATCTCTTTTGCAGTTATTCAGGTATTATACCTCCTGTAAGGTGAAAGGAATTTATTTTCTGGAGAAATGGAGCATACTGACTGAGCACTGTGAAGGATGGCAGGTAAAGCAGAGGGATGATAATAAGCAAATCTACGCACTACATGGTAAGAATCCCCTTCCACCAGCTCCCAGAACTCAGCCAGGACTACCAGCTGACAAGTTTCCCCTCATTTTCTGCCTCTTCAGGCCACAAATGTGCCACAGATTCTGGTGGAAACAGTATACCTCATGCATACATTAATATTCTCAGAGAGATATGGCAAGATATCACAGCAATTAAAGAGCTGAATTTAGACACAAAAGAAAGAGATACTGAGCTGCAGATGCTGGCATGGATGTGAAGAGAAGAGAACACTCTTATACTGCAGCTGGGATTGCAAACAATACAGCCTCTATGGAAAGAATTATGGACAATTCTCAAAGAGCTAAACGGAGACCTTCCATTTGATCCCATAATCACATTACTAGGTATCTACCCAAGAGAAAAAAAAATTATTTTACCATAAAGACATTTTCACTAGAATGTTCATCGCAGCTTAACTTACATTTGTGAAGACACGGAATCAACTCAAGTGCCCGTCAACCCATGAGTGGATTAATAAACTGTGGTACATGTATACCATGGAGTACTATTCAGCTGCAAAAAGATGGAGACTTTGCATCTTTGGTATTTACCTGGATGGAGTAGAACATTCTTCTTGTAAAGTGTCAAAAAAAATGTAAGTACAAGTATCCAATGTACTCAATATTAATGAGACCAATAGATAAACAACTTCACACCCACATGAAAAGCACTTAGGGGTGGGGGCAGCAGGATGCAGACAACTGATTGGAGCCCCTGTGCTCCCACAGGCCCTGATGACAAGGGGTAATGGATCTAACACTATGTCTGGAGCTAACGTCAGGCCCCAAACTTTGCCCTGTGGCCTCTGCCAGGTGGTTTTGAAGGTGATCCAAGCAAGCCTCTTATCTTTACACAGTGACTGAGGAGCTGGCAGGTGTGGCTGCCACCTCTCTAGGCTGAGCACAACCTGACCCCTGTAGCACCTGTAAATACTGGATCAATGAATAAATAAAATTCTTCCCAAAATAAAAATAAATGTTATAAACAACACATCACAAGAAAAAAGTCATATACCAATATCTCATATGGAAACAAACACAAAAATCCTCAACAAAGTACTAGCAAACTGAATCTAGAACATACAGAAAGAATTACACACCATGACTCAGAGGTATTTATCTCAGGAATACGAAGTCAGCTTAACATCTAAAATATCAATTATGTAATAGACCATATCAATAGAATAAAAGACATTAACTACATGTTCATCTCAATAGATGCAGAAAAAGCATTTGACAAAATCCAACATTCTTTTATGATAAAAATACTCAAGAAATTAGGAATAGAAGCAAACGTCCTTACTCTAACAAAAGATATCAATGAAAATTCCCAGCTAACATCATCCTTAATGATGAAAGACTGGAAGCTTTCCTCATAAGATCCACTTCTATGCAACAGTGTACTGGAAGTTCTAGGCAGGGCAGTAGGCAAGACAAAGAAATGAAAGGCATCCATCTTGGAAAGGATGTAATCACACCATCTTCATTTGTAGATGACATGATCTTGTATAACGAAAATCATGAGGAATCCACTATAAAACTATCATAACTTGTAAACAAGTTCAGCAAGGTCACGGGATACCTCTGGGAAGCTTCCCAGGAGTTCTGATAGACGAATGCTGTGATCTTCATTCTTGCAAATCAGTAACTTGAAATTCAGAGAAGTTACCCAATTTATTCTAATACACACAACTAAAAAAGTGGCACAGCTTGGATTTAGAATCCTGTGTGACTTCATAGTCTGTGGTATTTCTACTGCACCATGAAACCTAAATGGCGGCCTTAGTATCTTTCAGATAGCCATGGCTGCGAGGAATATGGCTAAGAAATATTTGGATTTCAGAAAATAAACTAGGAAAGTCCAGTATGACATGTAACCATGAAGCAGTAATTGAAATCCGGTCCTGCCGCTCTCCTGCATAAAGCCCTTCAAGGGACTCCTTATAGTTCCTGAGGCCAAGAGTTTGACACCCACCTGGGGAACATAGTGGGACCCATTTTTACAGAAAATTTTAAAAATTAGCCAAGCCTGGTTGCATCAACCTGCAGTCCTAGCTACTGGAGAGGCTGAGGTGAGAAGGTAGCCTGATCTCAGAAGTTTAAGGCTGCAGTGAGCTTTGATGATACTATTGCACTCCAGCCTGGGTGATAGAGTTAACACATTGTCTCTAAAATAAATAAATATATAGACACTTACTATTACTCATCATTATGACTGAGCAGATAAAGGAATTTAATAAAACAGAAGCTCAAAGACAACATAGCAAAAAGAATAGAAAAAGTATTCAGAGGTTTAGTGGGAATAAATTTTCTCAAAATAAAGCAAGAACTAAATCAAGGAGTAGGGCGCCAGCCCCATATACCAGGGGTGGCAGGTTCAAGCCCAGCCCCTGCAAAAAAGAAAAAAAAAAAGCATATCACATACCAAGAAAGAATGTGTATGGGATCATTAACCAGGAGACGTATCCTGATTAAATTATTTAACTTGATGTTTAAAACAGAGTTCTTCAGATAGTCAAGTAAAAAAAGCAAGTTGCCAAAGGAATAAAAACCAGACTTTCCTTGGATTTCCCCATAGAAACTCATCAGTGCCAGAAGACAATGAAGCCGTGTCTACGACGTTCTGTCACAAAGAACACTGTGACCAGCCGCTGCCTTATTCCAAGTAAGTGCTACTCACGAGCAGGGAAGACTCCGGGTTAGAGAATTGAGCATTCAGTGGTTATTCCAAAAAAAAGGGGAAAATCCTGCCAAGTAAGGGATATGTCAGAACTCAGAAATATATAGCTGTGAGCACTGAATCCATTAAATACAAAATTAAGACTACAGATCCTTCACTAAATGACTGACCGGGGCATTGTATATTGCAAAATATAATGTATCATAACCTTTGACAAAATAAGGCCAATCTGAACACTGGGATGTAGAGAAACAAAGAAATGTAAAAGTCTTCTTTCATTGCAAAGAGCACATGAATGGTGCTGACATAGATTTACCCAGAAAAAGAAAAGGAAAGGGAAAGGAAGAAGAAAGAGGGGACGGGAGGGATGGGAAGATGGGATGAGAGAAAAAGAAAAGAAAAGGATATCTCCAATTGTTTAACGCTTTTTATAATCCTTTTAACCTCTGCGGTACTCACAAAACCAATAGACCTTATGGGGAAGAAACATTTACATTCAGTTTATCAGGTCCTTTGTTTTCTTTCTTTTTTTTTTTCTTTTATGATCAACTTGCTTTTATAGTAGGACAAAATAAATTTAAAAAAACAAAAAGAGAATTTACATGGCTAAAAGCATCCCCAGCAAGCACGCTTTGTTCCCAACACAGCTAGTTCCTTTTTGATTTTTTAAAATCTAGTAAAGCCAAATCTCACACTTTTTATTAAAAATAGTATGACTTGTATGATCACCTTCTGTAAAATTTCCTGCCAGCGTGGTGCCTTCTACTTGTACGTGTGTATAAAGAGATGGCTAGTATCTCGGTCAGTTTTGTGATTCTGCAACAGAATACCTAAGAGTAAGTAATTTCTAAAGAATATAAATGTATTTCTCACAGTTCTGGAGACTTGGAAGTCCAAGATCAATGTGCTGGTATCTGGTGAGAGCCTTCTTATTCTGTCCTCACATGGTAGAAGGCAGAGGAGAAAAAGGGATAAACTTAATTTGTCCAAGTACTTTCAGAGGGGCATCTAATCCCGTTCATAAGAACAGAGCCCTCGTAACAATCATCTTTAAAAACCACACATCCAGACTGTTGCATTGGACATTCCTTTGGAGGGGACAAAAACATTGAAACTATAGCAGTTAGAATGTTGTTCACTGGATGGTAACTGTATTTCTTTCTTTTGTGGGTGATAAAAAAAATTGCTGGTGATTTATTTGTTTCTTCATTGTAATTCTTAAATTGCTTCAGCTTTTTTAATATACATTATCCACTTTATAAAAACAAAATCATTGTTCTTTCTGAAAATTAAGAATAAAAAATTGCTCCCCTTTGTGTGCAAGCCGACTCATACAAAGCTGCACTGTTTATAATTGGGAAAAACAAAAACAACATAAACGTTCACGTTGGAGAAGTGTTTAAACAAACCATGTGGTTTCCAAAATGAGCTACAATATAGCAACTTGAAAGAAGGCAGGAGAAGTACATGCCTCAAAGTGGAAAGATTGCCAGGACAGATAGGTGAATAAGGCAAGTTGCAGAATGTTTATAGTGAGTTGCCATTTGTGTGTGTGTGTGCTTTGGAAAAACACATATGCCAAACCTCTACATTTCTGCATATGGGTTATTGCAGAGGAAAAGTTCAGGAGAGAGATGCACCAACTGGGTAATTGGGATTCCTCCAAAAGCAGCTGGGGATGGGGCCAAGTCTGGGGGAAGGGGTGGCTTTATCTGTAAGGATGACATTTTTAGAAGTCAGATTTCTTTGTATATTAATAGCATAATTAAACCCCATTTATTTTTAAAGCAGTGTTCAGCTGGATAGCTGGGGCTCACAGAAGGGTCAGATTGGACATTAGAAGAATCATGCTATACTCTAGACCCAGAAGCATGGAGCCACGAGACTCCCTGCCGCTCTGCTCCAGGATATGCGGTGGAGGAAGTCACACCCTGGAGGGGGAGGCATTTCCAGTTACAGGTGCAAAATGCTGAAGAAAGCTTTCTAGGAAGAGATTGAAAAGGCAGTGGTGTTTGTTTGCAGTGGAATGGGAGTCCCAGAAGGCCCTTGGAAAGAGCCTGTGGGAGAAGGGGGTCAATAGTTGGGAGGAACTGGGGTAAAACTGCTTATAGCAATAATTGGGTGGGGATTTGCGGTGGGAAGGGCTTGTCTTTTCTGAAGTGCTTGAGGAGTGTGGTGATGAGAGGTCTGATTGGGAATGACTGGCCCTTGTCCCCTACTACTCGACAGCCCAACTTTTTCAGTGGGGGCAGCGAGGGACCTGTTCTTGGCAAGGGCTACCAGCAAGTTTATGGAAGGGCTGGAAAGAGCCCTGCTTACCTGGTGAGCGGAGTACCAGCAAGGTGGTTGGCATGGTGACAAAGCCCTTTTATTTATCCTTTACTTGTGCATATAAGTACATTATATTTTAAAAATACAAGAATATCAATTGCATACAGTACTTACTACATATCAGACCCTATTTTGAAAAGCTTTCTGCGTATATTCAGCCCCTGCACAACTCTTAAGAACTAGGTCTGGCCCTCCTCTGTGGATGAGGAGACTAAGGCACAGTGATGGTAAGTGATTTAGCCAAGGCCCTGTGGCTTGTACATGCCAGCGCTCAGGTGTAAACTCAAGCAGCCTGGCTCTAGTATCTGAGCTTTCAACTGTAATAATAATAATAATAATAATGATAAAATGCCATGGTTTAACAATTCTGAGATGCATATTTTTTCATTTCTGAGACTAGGGTACATGTCATGATTGATGATGTTTTGTAGTTTAGTTGGTAATGTTTTCACTTTCTTAGGGGTATGTAAAATAATGGTGCTTCTTAAATTCAGTGCTACTGTTCGGAATGATTGTATTATCCACTCTCCTGAAATCACGGTGCCACAGGACTTCTTGCACATTGGTGTTTAAGGGAAGATCTTTAACCCCATTAAGATGCTCCAAGATGGAGTTGAGTGGGGTGGCAGTGGCCGGAACAGGGCCAAGTGGTCCACTTCCCAAGTTTCTCTACACCACACTTCAGTAGCAGGTGAAGGACACTCAGTTACTGGGTAGGACAAAGGACATGACCACAGTGACCAGCAAGGACCTGGAGGGTAGCACAGAGATTCCATATGGATCTGGGTCCCCTACTCTCTGAGGATACAAAAGCATCTCCTCTATAGTTTACAATAATCTACTGTATGTTTTAAAATATCCAGAAAAAAATTGGAATGATTTAGCATAAAGAAAAGACAAATAGGGCAGCACCTGTGGCTCAAAGGAGTAGGGCACAGGCCCCATATGCTGGAGGTGGCGGATTCAAACACAGCCGCGAAATATAAGGGGATGGATATCAAAGTACACTGATCTTATCTTTATAAATCATGAGGTTGATTAGTGAACTCATCCTAGAAAAAGTCTCCACACCTCATTGCTGAATATTGCCGTGATCACCTTGGAAGTACTCCCCTTGCAAAGCTATGCACTGGCACCAAGCCCTTGTTCACTGTTCAAAGCACTTTTTCTAAGATGAGCTCCAGAACTTAATTTTCTGAACTTGTACCACAACAGCTCTGGTGGCTATTCCAGACAGAGTTCCAAAGTTGCTTTGACAGGTAGAATAGGCGCTGGCATCAGGGCAGTGTCTTGAAGGTGATTGCAGTGATAGTCAGCAATGAGGGATACAGCACTTTTTCTGGGACGAGTTCACAAACTTAATTGTCCCGCCTCATATGTGAATGTATTCAGCTATCACAGGTGCCATGAAGAAATGTACATCGATTATGCATCAGTAAAAAATATATTTTAACCAAAAGCCTCTTCCCATGTCTTGATGCCATTTTAGCTCACAGTAGGACTTAAGAAAGAAAGTGCAGGAGACTGAACATTTGGATAAACTAGGCTGAAAGTACCTGAAAGAGAACAACTTATGCTGGAAAAGTGGTCATTTCCTGTAATTCACAAATCCATGAATCTTCTCTCCCACATCAGCAGGAATAGAAGCTTCAAAATGGGATAAGACGAGTTATAGGAAGTTAGGAAAGCGAACATTTTTGCATATCTGAGTATACTGAGTATAAATCTGTAGCCTCACTAAGCTATTTGTCTATTTGTATCATTACAAACATGGAGTTAAGGCAAGCCTAGTAGTGTCGTGGCTAAAGGACTTGGAGAGATTGAGACTCAGAAAGCCAAGCAAGCCCACGATAGCATCTCAGGTCTCTTGACGCTCTCTCCTGCCACATGGAATTTGGGAGCTCTCCAGTCCTCTGCCCCTGTGCCTGTCCCCCCCTCCTCAGCACTAGCACATTGCACTTAGGGGTCTACAGCATGTCCCAGCACAACACAGACAGTGCTTGGCCCTGCAGGAAGTCTTCCATGCCACCTTGTGCCCACAGAATCCAAACTGAATCTGTAGAGGGTTGAGTGAGAGCACTGGCCCCAGAGAAGTTGCCCAGGAGGTAGGACCCAGGGCCCTGTCAAGTACAATAGAGAACTGGAAAATCAGGGGGCTTTTCAAGAGGAGCTTAGATTCTGGCTGGAAGATGGCAGTATGTGTCAGACCTGAGGGGGCACAGACAGAAACAGACAGGAGAATGGGATTACATTGGTGATGGTTGGAGAGGAGACTATCGGGGTTTGAAGGGTTAAAAACTAACACCATTTTTCCCTGACAGAAACAACTGAGAGAGACAAACTACCGGACTTCTGTGAACCCCAAAGGTATGCGCAGCTCTTTTAAGTTCAAGCTGGTACAGACTCAGATCTCTTTGGCTTTTCCCCTTAGCAAGCCACACAGAGCTTTCCTAAATACTCAGATAACCGAAACCTAAGGAGAGAAATGGCAAGGAGGACTTATTCTAGGGAGGGCCGTTCCCAAACAGAGATTCTTTTCGGTTTCCCCTCGTGGTGGGAAGAAGGACTGGCTGGATGTGGCCAGCCTGTACCCTTTCCTCCATCTTCTAACAGCACCTTGTTTCTTCCCAATCCATGTGGTCCTGAGGGAGAGCTGTCAGTAATATCCCAGGCTGCCCATTGAGGGTAATCCATGGCCCCAGACAGAGGAAATTAATTGCTCTATGGGTGAACACAAGACTGAGGCTGGGCCAATGAGAATCTGTCCAGAGAAGAGCATGCTGAGAGAGATCTCTCTCTGCCAGCACCCACAAGCAGTAAAAACCAATTAACTTTAAGTTGTTATTGGATGTCTGTAAGAAATAAATTGTCTACAGAATGAAGTAGAAATATGAGAAGATAGCAAAGCCAAGAAAAAAAAAAGAGAGGCAAAGGCCTGGCAATCTTGAGCTCCTAAAGTCAGCTCAACCACAAGACTTCTCGGTCTGGAGAGCTGACAAATGGTTTTGTGTGCTTAAGTTAGTTTGGATTGGATTTCCAGTACTTGTTGCTTACATTGCCCTGACTACTGCGATGCACGTACATGAGAACTATGGCTCATCACTCCGGCCAGCGATGTGGCCGAGCTCCTCTGCACGGCTGCCCACAGCTATTATCACAAACTGCCTCCTTCCTCCTCTACTTTCCACTTCTTCCTACCTCATGACTCCTCGCTCTCATGGTTCACGCCTCCTGATGACATCAGCCTCCTCAGAACTTGGCATATATGCATTTCATCTCATGGCTCCTTCCAGCTCTCTTGACCTTGTAGCCTTTCAAGTGCTGTTCCCAGTGCTTACTACTCAAAACCTCAGCCTTCAGATGTTACCAGCTTGCGTTCCTTAGAGGAACTGGTGGTCCACAGAAGACATCACCACATAGGTACACTGTAAGATCCTTGAAGGCACCTAAGCATTTCATTTGGTGAGAAATTTTTAAATAGTATTGTATTTTTTATTTTCATCTGCTGCATGTTTATAGTATATAGAAATACAATGGATTAGTGGGGCGCAGCTGCTTGCACCTGTAATCCTAGCATTCTTCTAAGTGTGTTGAACTAAATTAAAATGCAACTTATTAAAATCTGTGGCATGCAGTGAAAGCAGTGCTTATAGGAGAAAAAAAAATTTTTTAGACGGTCTCACTCTGTTGCCCATACTAGAGCACAATGACATCATCATCATCATAGCTCACAGCAACCTCAAGCTCCTGGGCTCAAGTGATCCTCCTGCCTCAACCTCCTGGGTAGCTGGAACTACAGGCCCAAGCCATAGTGCCTGACTAATTTTTCTATTTTTAGCAGAGATGGAATCTCACTCTTGCTCAGGCTGGTCTTGAATTCTTGACCTCATGTGATCTTCCTGCCTTGGTCTCCCAGAAAGATAAGATTACAGGTGTGAGCTACCTCACCCAGCCAACAGGGAAATGTATAGCATTATATATATTAGAAAAGAAGAAGTATCCAAAATCAATAATCTAAGTTTCCATCTTAGGAAACTACAATAAGAATAAAAATTTAAGCCTAAAGGAGGCAGAAGTAAATAAAAGTCAATGAAATGAAAAACTGGACAACAATAAATAATATTAATAAAACCAGAAGGTGATTCTTTCAAAATAATTGATCAATAAAGTTGATAAACCTCTAGCCAGGCTAATCAAGAATAATAGAAGAGACAAATTATTAATATCAGAAATGAAAGAGGAGTCATCATTACTAATTATTTGGACTATATAGCATAATAAAGAAACATTACAAACTAATTAATGTGCACAAATTTGGTAGCTTAGATGAAGTGGACTGGTTTCTTGAAAAATACAGACTACCACAGTCATAGATAATATGAAGAGGCCTATATCTACTAAAGAAATTGAGTCAATAATTACAAATCTCTCAAAACAGAACACACAAGGCCCAAAGGCTTTAACTGGTAAATTCTACTAAACATTTAAAGAAGAAATAATACCGATACTCCATAGTCTTCCAGAAACTAGAAGCAAAGAGAATACTTCCTAGCTCACTCTATGAGACCAGCATTACCCCAATACCAAAACCAGATAAAGACATTACAGAAAATGAAAATTATAGGTCAATATCTTTTATGACTATAGAAGCAAAAATTCTCACAAAATATTAGTAAATAGAATCTAATAATGTATAAAAATAATTATACTCCACAACAAAATGGTATTTATTCTAGGTATACAAGGCTAGTTCAACACTTGAAATCATTTGATGTAATCTACCACATTAACAACTTAAAAAAGAAAAATAATATGAACATATAAATCAATGCAGAAAAAGCATTTGACAAAATCTAATATCCATTTAGTATTTTTTAAAAAACCTCTCAGTAAACCAGGAATACAGGGTCTATTTCTGTTGCCTCTTCTTTTCTTTTTAGTTTTTGGGTCAAGTCTCATCTTCTTGTATCCCTAGATATTTTTACTAAGTGCTAAAGATACTTTATTTAAAAAATGAAATATCTAATATATCTGTGGATAGTGATATATTCCACCATTAGCAATTGCTAATTCTGAAAGCTAAGAGGATAAGGCAAGCAGATTCATGGGACCAGGGCAGCAAAATTAGAATTCATTGTTTACCAGAGAGGGGTCCTGGTAATATTCCCTCACCTCCCAGGTTTCAAGTTGGGGCCCTGAAGGGCTACACCCTAAGAGTAGGAGTTCAGCAGAATTAGATTCACTAGATCAATCTCATCTCAACTGAATTAAGCTAATCTTCTCTTAGCCTAATTTATGTGATCAAACAATAAACCTTTGGTGGTATAAGCCCCTGGACTTTGGAGGTTTTCTCTCACCACAGCATAACGTAGCAAAAGATGATGAGTAGAAATAGTCTTTATCTTATTGTTGAGATCTTCTATATGTTTGCTTGTCTTTGGCCACTTATTCTGCTATGTGCTGAGATTAATTTCTCTACTACCAATGTGTTTCTGTATTTCCTTTCACTTTCTGTACTTTTTTCCTACATGAATTTTGAAACTCTTATTTAGTTCACAGTTTTTCTTGACTATTAGATCATTTTGGATTCTTCCTTTGTCTCTTAATTCAACATTCTCTGATAATAAGTTTGTGGTCTCTGCTCTCTTTGACTTTGACTTTGCCTTTGCTTGAAATCAAGTATTCTTGCTGGCCAGGCATGAGTCACACAATAGCAACCCTAAGGCTGAAGCAGGTGGGGATCATTAACTCATCTGAACCATGTGGAATGAGCAGGGATGTTATATAATGATTATGATACTACTAGTAGTAATACCTGAGTGCCTAGTAAATTATAAGCACTTAATGTATAAACTCCCTTATTTCTCATAGTAATACTATAAAGTAGGTACTATTATGGCAGTCTTACCTTACCTATGGTTTCTCTCTCCAGGATTTTAGCTACCCATGGTCAACCATGGTCTGAAACCATCAATATATTTTTGAAAGAAAGAGACAGAGAGACAAATAGAGATGATATTCACACAATATATGCATGTGTGTTAGTTAATATAGTTAGAATTGTTTTATTTTATTTTAGTTATTGTTAATCTCTTACTGTGTCTAACTTATAAATTAAACTTTATTGTAAGTATTTTATATAGGAAAAAACATAGTGTATATAGGGTCCTGTGCTATCTGCTGTTTTAAGCGTTCACTGGGAGTCCATTCCACATGGAACTGGAAGAATTTATCAAGATTTCCCTCCAACCAAAAACAATATGCCCTTCAAGACCAACCAATTCCTTTGGTTGCTGAGAAACTTGTACTGACTAGTTCAACTTTCCAAGTGCCCTGAGTGGGACAGGAATACCCTGGCCAACCGCCTAGCGGTCTCTTCCACAGAGCGATGGTGCTACTCCTCCCAGCCTAACTGTCATCTCACTCCCACACTGAACCTGAAACTGCAGGGTGAACTGATAAAAATGAAATTTTGGTGCTGCAAATGTGAGAAGAGAACCCCTGAGTTTTGACATACTACCTTCCCCCGAATAAGTGATACTGCTATTAGTAGTACTGTGGTTAGTATGTGGCATCCCTGCCCATTCTAGTTGGCTCAGACAGTTTATGGATCCTCACTGCTCTTGAGACACAGGAGTGGTACCACATGACTGTGTCTCCTCATTTCCAGAGGCTTAGCTGGCTTGTTCACACCTGTTGCTGTGTTGCTGTCGTGCCTCCTGCTCCTCCTCTCCTCCTTTCTGCCCCCTCTTTGCAGCACTCTCATGGAGGCAGCTGGTGACCGAGGCAGGCTAGCCCAGACACCACCACCCAGCATGAGGTGCCTTTACTCTCAGACTCTCAGTGCTAATATGGCATAGCTGACCCTGGCACCCGCAAGATGTGGCTTTCAAATAGCTGACTGTTAGCCAGGACAGTAGTCCAGGCCCCTGATGTGCCACTCATGTGTGCTTTTGCCCTTTCTCTAGAAATGTATTAGGCATGGCGAGACTGGAGCCTCCCTTAGCCTGGGCCCTGAGTGAGAACGCTGCAGAGCTGAACACCTCGGCTGACTCGCAGTGAGATACGGTGCAAAGTGAGAAATATGCCTTTGTCAAGTTAGCATTGACTTTGCAATTTGGGGTTGTTTGTTACTGCAGCATCACCTAACCCAGGCCTGAGTGGCATACCCTCCACCACGTACCGGTTACAGCTCCAGGAGACACTATTTCTCCTGCATGGACACCTACCATTTCACCAGACCCTTGCCCCACAGGCCTGTCCTCTGGGCTTTCCTGGAGCTACCTTCCCCAAAATAATGGCTTTGGCCTTTTCAACAAGCTGTACTAAACCCAAATAAGAGTCCTGTGCAGAGTCAGCCTGAAAGGTGGAGTCAGGGGCAAATGAACATGATGAGAAATAATGGTGAAACCCACAGTGGTCAAGGTTCATAGGCAAATTTTATAGCCCTTCAAGCAGTTTTCAGAGCATTTCCAAGTTCCCTTGACAGCTGGGGGTGTGTAAAGGCTAAATGGGTCCCCAGAACTTCATGCTCCTTGGGCATGGGGCCCTGGGATGACAAGAAGTCAGCAAATAAATTTATATAAGAAGAGAGGAGGTTCTTCAATAAGGCCACTGGGCTAGGCAGGGTTAGTATAAGACCTTCCAAAAAGACACACAAAGAGGAGCTTTCCGTCCAGCTGAGAGGGCTCATACTACTTCAGGTCTCCCATGGCCCCCAACCATTGCCTCCAAGGCCAAGCAGGAGCAGGCCCTGTCTTTCTTGCAGCCTCATTGCCCATCACGATCTTTCTTTTCCATAAACATACCAAGTTATTGCTGCCTCGAGGTCCTGTAATCATCCATTCTCTGCCTCCTTGTAGTCATTTAGGACCCAGCTCAAACATCATCTTCCTAGAAATGGTTCCCTTGACCACCCACCCTAAAATAGCAACCTCTCCCTGCTCCATCCCGTTATTCTGCCCCATTGCCTTAGCACCCATTACTCACTCCAACATCATCTGGTCCACTATTTATTTACTTGCTTATTTTTCTCCCCCTTTACCAGCTACAAGGCAGAGAGTCCATTAGTCTTGTTGACCTCTCTCTCGTAGCCCGAGCAGTGCCCAGCACACAGGCTTCCAGTCATCAGTGCTGAGTGAGTGAACAGACGTCGTCTCATTCACTGCAGACCGTCAGCACCTACACACTTGGATAGCAACTGCTGAAAGTGGAATGAATGCCCAGAGTGGAGCTGTGCAGGGGTGGCACAGCCAGTGCCTCCTGCTAACGAAGGTGAGAGGGTCTCTGCCCCTCAGTCTCCACAGTGGACTGCCACGTCAACTACCACATCAGCAAGGCAGAACAACTACTGACAAGCAAGTGCTGCCATCATGGTGGCCCTCCCACCCCTGGGGCCACACGCAAGTCTGCACCACTGTCTTGCGACTCCTGCACACAGGTCAGGACGGAGCACCTATGTGGGAACAGCAGTTTGCAGGTGTCGTTTCAATAGCTATCAGTGATTGGGTTATGTTGGGCCAGGAACAACATCTGCTTTCTCCTCCCCAGAGAGAAGTGGCTTTATATGATGGGCAAGTTAGTGTGCTTTGTACTTTTTCACTAATATTATTTTTCACTTTTTATTTGTACGTATTTTTAAGAGACAGGATCTCACTATGTTGCCCAAGATGCCTCAAAGTCCTGGGCTCAAGACATCCTCCTGCCTTCGCCTCCCGAGTAGCTGGGACTACAGGCATGCACCACTGTGCCTGGCTCATAATATTATTTTTAATTAACAAATCCTAATTTTATGCATTTACAGAATCCATGGTGATGTTTTGATATATGAATGCAATGTGGAATGATTAAATCAATTTTACAGCAGGGTGACTATAGTCAATAATAATGCATTGAACACTTCAAAATAACTGATAAAGTAAATTTCAAACATTCCACCACAAACAATGATAGTGATTAAATGAGCTGATGGGCACGTTTGAAAGGAGAAATCAGGCATAGGTAGACACCTCCTTCTTCTTCCACTTCCCACTTTCTCTCCCTTGGCCAGACATGAAGCCTACAGGTTGGGGAGAAGGTAAGGCGCCTTCCGGTGGGCTGGCTCTAGCTGGGAAAATTTACAAATCAGGGCAGAGGGTCACTATTAAGAAGCCACAATCTCCAAGACCAGTTCTACCAGGAGGTGAGAGCTGAGTCAACCTGTGCTTTTTCCCTTTGTCTCTTTCAGTGAGGAAGAGAAATGCTATGGATTGACCTCCCTGAAACCCAATAAGCAAAACCAGAAAGGAGGCTGAAATTGCAGGTGGAAGGGAGAGCAGTGGCGGAAGGTGACAATGCCCAGCGGGTGTATTGTACTGAAGGGTCCATACAAGGCGCCACAGTGGGTGCAAGTGGGTACTGAAGGGGAGCGCTGAGGGGGAATCAAGTGTTTGGACTGAGTAGTGACAGAATTTGCAGCTCTCAGCAAACATGGAATGTGCTTCAGGACTCTCCC
This sequence comes from Galagoides demidoff, assembly GCA_963574575.1. Classification (NCBI taxonomy): domain Eukaryota; kingdom Metazoa; phylum Chordata; class Mammalia; order Primates; family Galagidae; genus Galagoides; species Galagoides demidoff. The sequence goes on from CAUYQV010040625.1 coordinate 23,155, forward strand.
ATCGTGGGTACTATCAGCAGCCAAGGTCTGGACGATATTTGCCATGCTGGGTATGTGCATCCCAGGTATCCGATGGCTCAGGAGAGCCGCGTGCCAGGAATGGGAGCAGGGATGCCACAATTTGCCTGAACTCAGAGGCCTGGGTTATAGTCAGACATGGCTATGCCGGTAGCCACGAGCCCCTTGTGGCCATAATGCACATAAAACAGGACTAGTCTAAATTGCAATGCGCAAAAAAGGTATGAAACACACACTGGATTTCAAAGACTAAGTAGGAAAAAAATTATTTTATTGATTATGTCTTGAAATGATGACATGTTGCAAATATTAAGTAAAACACATTATTAAAATGCATTCCACCTTCATTGGGTCTTTTTACTTTTTAATTGTAGCTACTAGAAAATTTAAGTTTGCACAGTTGGCTCACATCATGTATCTACTGGATGGTGCAGGCCTAGACAGTGCTGAAGAGTGCCCAAACCCTGCATTTGAACATCTCTGCCAGGTTCTCAATTAGTTTGCCAGGACTGCCACATCAGACTGGGCAGCTTCAATAACAGAAGTACATTGTCTAACAGTTCTGCAGGCGACAAGTTCAAGGTCAAGGTGCTGGCAGCGTTGGTTCCTTCTGAGCACCATGAGGGAGAAACTGTTTCAGGCCTCTCCCCCTAGCACTGCTAGCCTTGGGGGTTCCTTGATTTGTAGTTGGCACTTGGCTGTGTCTTCACATCATCTTCTCTCTGTGAATGTTTACCACTATGTCCAAATTTCCCCATAACACTCTTGGGACCTATTTCTAGTCACAATGGAGCTTGTCGAGGGAGAAAGAGACAGAATCTGCCAGGAGGTAGGTTTACTGAGACAAGATGTAAACACATTGACACCAGAGGATTTTCAGTGGGGTACATTTTACCAGCGTTATACTTCTATTCTGGATGCTTCATAATGTGTAGACCTGAAGTCCCTCTCGAGCTGAAGCCAGCTCATCTAGTGAAAAATCTCAAGTCAAATAGAGCCTTGGGTGAAGACCTTGGCAAACACCCTATTGGGAGGGGTGGGTTCCCAATGCTGCCAGCCTAATTTTATCCACTGACTTCTGGGACCTGAGCCCAACTGGGTGGACTCAAAATCTAGTCTGAGCCCATTTCTCCAATGGCATGCCCTACTGCAGTGCTTTTCAAAACTTCTTTAGCCGTAAAACCTTCGTTTACATAGAATATTACATGGAGGAAACAACATGGACTCAGAGTCTATCCGGCTGGGCCAGGGTAGGTTGGGGCCGAACGCACCTCACACTGACCCTTGGGGGCTTAACCCTCTCCCCTCCTCCCCAAGTGTATTCGCGGGAAGTCTATCGAAGGCTCACTTCTTTTTTTTCCTTTAAACTAACTAAACAAGTAAGTTGTTTGAAATAGTAAAAACAAACAAACAAAATTTAAGTAGTTTCTTAAATAATAGTACTCATTGTAAACTTGGTGAAAAACTATGAGAAAGAATTAAAAAAAATCCATAATCCTAGAAGCCATAAGTAGTCACTATTGGTATTTTTTCCAAATATCTTACTAGTCTTTTTGCCAAACAAGTACATAGAGAGGTAGAGATAGATACAGATAGAGACAAAAATAAGGGTACAAATGCAAATATAGATAGAAACACAAACACAGGTGCATAGAGAGACAGACACAATTATACGTACAGGTGGAGAAAAGGATACAGAGATGCAGATGCAGATACAGGTAGAGACACAACCCACCTACCAAGATACGGATACAAATACAGATGTTAGCAAAGATACAGACACAGCTATACCCACACACAGATAGAGATACAGTATAGACATAGATACAGATGCAAATAAAGATAGTGATAAAATACAGGTACAGAAAGAGGTACAAATAGTGACACAAGTACACACTGCACAGAGACAGAGGTTTAGACCCAGCCATAGATACAGACAGATGCAAGTGGAGATGCATATACAGGTAGAGATGCATATAGATAAACATAAAGACACAGAGACACAGACAGAGGCATAGAAAGAGGTGCACATAGACACAGATAGAGGTGTAGACCGAGATACATGGACAAACACGTATAGGAAGATCCACAGATATGGCAGAGATGGACAAACAGAGAAACATGAAAACACATAGATACAGATATTGAAAGAGTCACAGATGCAGGCAAAAAACCGGTAGATATAAATGCACAGACACATAGACACAGATACAAACATAGGCACAGGTGGAGGCACAGATACAGAGGAAGACACAGATATAGGTACAAACAGACATGTAGGATGAGACATAGATGCAGGTAGAGGTACAGAAACAGATAGAGGTAGAAACACAGGTACAGATACAGAGGAGACACAGGTGCAGATACAAATATAGAGAGTTACAGACATCAGTTACCTCGCACCTATTAGGACGGATTCTATCAAAAATAGAGAAGATAGGCTGGGAGTGGTGGGTCACTCCTGTAGTCCCAGTACTCTGGGAGGCCATGGCTAGAGGATCACTTGTACTCAGAAGTTCAAGAGCAGCCTGAGCACAAATGAGACCCCATCTCTACTAAAAATAGAAAAACTAGCTGGGCGTTGCAGTGGGTGCATGTAGTCCCAGCTACTTGGGAGACTGAGATAAGAGGATCACTTGAGCCCAGGAGTTTGAGGTTGCTGTGAGCTGTGATGCCATGGTACTCTACCCAGGGGGACAGAATGAGACTCTGTCACAAAAATAAAAATATTAAGTTAAATTAAAAATAAATATATAAAAGATAAAAAGTGTTAAAAAGAGAAATCTTGTACACTGTCAGTGGGAATGTACATTAGAACAACTATGATGGAAAATGATACGAAGTTTCCTCAAAAAACTAAAAATAGAACTACCATAGCATCCAGTGATCCCACTTCTCAGCACACAGCCCCAGGAACTGAAATCAGTACATAGAAGGGACACCTGCAGTCTGGTGATTACTGCAGCACTGTGACAATACCTAAGATACAGAGCCAACCTAAGTGTCCATCGATGAATGAATGGATAAAGAAAACATGGTATATATTATGCACAATAAAATACTACTCAGCTGTAGACAAGAATGAAATTTCATCATCTGGGACAACATGGGAGAACCCAGAGGACATTTAGTGAAATAAGCCAGGCAAAGAAGGTCAAATATGGTATGATCTCATTTACATGCCCAATCTTAAAATTTCAATTCATAGAAGTAGAGTGTTAAATGATGGTGACTAGAGGCTAGAAGGCGTGGAGGGAAAGGGAATCAGTAGTTATTGATCAAAGAGAATAAAAGTTCAGATAGACAGAAGGTACATGTATTGACATATATTGCATGGCAAGGTGACTGTAGTCAATAATAATATATTGTATACTTCAAAAGAATATGGGAATAAATTTCAAATGTCCCACCAAAAATGATAGGCAAATGATGTGATGGATATGTTAATTAGCTTGATTAAATAATTCCATGTTGTAGACATATATCAAAACACTAACATTGTATCTTATAAATGCATATAATTATAGTTTATTAATCAAAAATAATATTAATAATTAAAATAATAATAATAAAGGGACATAGACATTGACATAAGTGGAGACACAGGTACAGATAGAAACACAGATGGAGATACAGATAGGGGCACAAACACAGATATAGAAATCTGTGCCCATACCTGTATCTGTAGTAGTATCTCTGTGTCTCTACCTGTGTCAATATCTACGAGACAAAGATACAGATACAGAAACACGTTGCACAGACACAGATAAAAGTAGGGGCATAGATACAAAACAACCACAGGTATAGACTCCAATATAGTAAGAAACAGATATAGGTATAGATACAAAAGACAGATAGAAATACAAATCGATACAGGAAGAGGCAGATATAGGTAAAGGTAGAGTCTGAGGTACAGGTAAAGGTAGAAACACAGCAACAGAGACAAGCCGATTTATAGAGAGATGCAGATACAGGTACAGACAGAGGTGCAAATAGAGACACAGATACAGTTACAAATGGTACAGACACAGATAGCAGCAGAGACACAGACCAAATAGAGACAGAGATGCATAGAGACACAGATACAGATACACAGAGAGACGCAGATACAGACACAGATGCAGATAGAGACATGAATACAGTAGACGCAGACCGGATAGAGAAACGTGGAGACACAGGTACAGTTACAGGTACAGATAGAGACATGAATACAGTTACAGATGACACAGGTACAGACAGGACCAGAGCCTGGCTCCACTCACACCTGTAATCCCAGCACTCTGGAAAGCCAAGGCAAGTGGATTGCCTGAGCTCACAGGTTTGAGAGCAGCCTGAGCCAGAGCGAGACCCCATCTCTAAACATAGCCCTGCTCTGTGGCAGGCACCTGTAGTCCCAGCTACTCTGGAGGCTGAGACAAGAGAATCACTTGAGCCCAAGAATTTGAGGTTGCTGTGAGCTGTGACAAACAGAGGCACAAACAGAGCCACAGATTTGGTATCGATAGAGAGATATACAGATACAGATGCAGATACTGACCCGGGTGCACATATTTTCTCAATATTGGTATCTGATACAAGGTCAGATTTAGTGGCACATGAGACATACCAGGTACTAAGAATTGACTGAATCAACAGCAATCAGAGATGGCTTTTAGAATTCACTGCTAGCTGTGCTTCTGCTAAATCATTTGCTTCTGGTAATGAGAATTATAAAGCTAATTGGCTTTCCCATTTTGTGTTGGCAGCCTGGAAATCCAGAGCCAATGATAACCTTTACTCCCAACTATATAGCCCTGATGTTTTTCAGGTTCACAGAGTTCTTTACCTGTTCTTGATTTTTGAGCACTGTTTCTATTTTCTTTAGCTCTGATTCTGTCTTTATCTCTTATTAAATTGTGTTTTTATCTGTAAGTTGCCTGAAATCCATTATCAAATGAGGCCAGGTAACAATGAAAAGAAGGCAACTGTATAATTCAAGGGTTTTATCAGACAAAGCAGGGTTCAAACCCCCGCTATGCCACTTCCTCATGTATTAATTAGGGCACTCACACTCTCTTGGAGGCCTCAGTTTCTCCTTCTGTAAAATAAGGATGGTAACGCCTCATTCACATGATTGTTTAGATAATTCAACAAAATACCACATATACATCAAACACCAAGCTGCATTCCTGGAACAGACCACACATATTTTTTAGAGGGGGTATTTTACTGAGAAAAACAGGCTCAATTGCTGCCATGGGCTCCAGGCTCAATTGGAAGAGAGAAGATTCTGGGGGACAGGATGATGGTTGAAACTGATTTGGGATTCCAAAGTGTATTAGTTAGTGTTTTCCACAGAAACAGAAAAAAATAGGTATGCACAGATCTAGATATAGATGTCACCTATCAGTAATACCAAGGATACATTCTGAGGAATGCATTGCCAGGTGCTTTTGTTGTGCAAACATCAGAGTGTACTTCCACGAACGTAGATGGTGGAACCTACAACACACACAGGCTATGCAGTGTATAGAGTCGAAGCCTCCTGGGCTACACACTCACACAGCACACCACTGGACTGATGCCATAGATGAGTGGAACACAGTGGTGAGTATTTGTGTATCTAAATATAGAAAAGGGACAGTGAAAATGTGGTACTGAAATCACATGGGACCAGAGTCCTATATGTGGTCCGTAGTTGAATAAAATAATAGCATTATGTGGCACATGACTGTATGTGTAGGAGTGTGTGTGTATCCTCTTTATAATGTTCCTCTAATGAATCTCATTATATATGTGTAAGTGCACATATGTATATGTATGTGTGAGCGTATATACATTATACACACATATACTGAGACTTATTATAGAGAATTGACTCACATGAGTGTGGAGTCAGAGAAGTCCCAACATCTGCCATATGCGCACTGGAGACTCAAGAAGCTAGTAGAATAAATTCCAGTCTGAGTCTGGAGGCCTGAGAACCAGGAGCACCAATAGTGTTAAGTCCAATCCAAGGGCTGGAGAAATCGGTGTCTAGCTCAAGCAGGCAGGAAAACAGGGAATTCCTCCTTGCCCTGCCTTTTGGTTCTATCCAGGCTCTCCATGAGTTGGATGATGTCCACACACATTGAGGAGGGCCTTCTGCTTTACTCAGTTCACCAATTCAAATGCTAATTTCTTCCAGAAATACCCTCACAACACACATCCAGAAATAATGTTTAATAAGACCTAGGCAACCCCGTAGCCCAGTAAAGTTGACACCTAAACTTAATCATCACACCGAGTAAGTATGGACCTTCTTTTGGTCACTGCTATGTGAAGTGCTTACCTCTGAGACTAGAGAGCCTTCCATCAAGGTAGGGCTGTGGGCAGATAGGCAGAGGATGGTGACCTTTGTAGGGTAGGACTCATGCTGGGAGAGTTCTGCATCCTAAAGGGATGACATCAGATAATTTCCAAGGATCCTTGTAGAGATAATACATTCCTTTCCCTGCTCCTAGATACGCTTCAATTTGAAGAGAGAGGCAGCCACCAGACCAGGGGATACTATGAAGTATTCAAGGCCACTAGACTAAGCTGTCCCTCCCATGTTTGCCCAGGTGTCCTGAGGGGTAAGCTGGCTCTCACCTCTTGCTCCCTTGCCTTAGGAGGCCTCAGGCCAGCATTGCTCATGTAAATACCTAGAGGGAAGCTGGTAAAGAATAAAAGGCATGGCCAGGCCCGTGGCTCATGCCTGTAATCCTACACTCTGGGAGACCTAGGCAGTGGATTGCTTGAGTTCAGGAGTTCAACACCAGCCTGAGCAACAGCAAGACTCTGACTCTAAAAAAAATAGCTGGGCATTGTGGCAGGCACCTGTAGTCATAGCTACTCAGGAGGCTGAGGCAAGAGGATTGCTTGAGCCCCGGAGTTTGAGGTTGCTACGAGCTATGATGCCACAGCACTCTACCCAGGGTGACAAAGTGAGACTTTGTCTCAAAAAAATAGAAGGAGAAGGAGGGGAGGAGAGGGGAAGCAGAGGAGGTGGGGGAGAGGAAAAAGAAGAAGAAACAATTAATAAGGCTCTGGGCAGGTAGAGCCAAAGCATGAGCCCTGCTCTGCAGCCAGCCACCCAATCTAGAAGACTCAATCCCAGACTTCAGCCTCCATTTTCTTGGCCCAGCTTGTGTTCCCTTCCTCTGAGGAACACGTTCTAAGCCTGAATCTTGGCTAATCTCATTGTTCATCGTTACTCCACAAATTTATTTAGCACTTTATAACAATAACAATAATAGTTTTCTTTTGCTGGGTGTGGTGGTTCACATCTGTAATTCTAGCACTCCAGGAGCTCAAGCTGGGTGGTTGACTTGCGCTCAGGAGTTCAAGACCAGCCTAAGCAAGAGCAAGACTCCATCTCTACTGAAAATAGAAAAACTAGCCTGGCGTGGCAGGTGCCTGTAGTCCCAGCTACTCCAGATGATGAGGCAAGAGGATTGCTGGAGCCCAAGAATTTGATGTTGCTGTGAACTTGGATGCCACTCTACCCAGAGTGACCATGTGAGACTCTGTCTCAAAAAATAATAATAATAATAACAATGATAATAATAATAATTTCCTTTTTCCCCTTAATACTATAAGAAGAAATATATATTCAATGTAAAAGATTTAGAAAATACAGGCAAACAAGAAGAAAACAGTGCTCATTACTCACTACCCAAACAGTGAACAGAGCCATAATTAACTTCTTCCTGGCACCTTGTGACCTCAATTATCTCAATCTGTACTAGTTAAATCACAGGAAATAGTTGTTTTGGTAAGTCAGAAATGGTTGGACATGTCTCATTTAATTATATATTCAGATATAAATACAAACACATGCATATTAAATTTTTGTTTCAAAATGGTATTTTTATACATATTTGTTTATTTATAACATTTTGCCACTTGAAATACCTGGTGAACATAGTTCCATATTAACAAGTACAGAATGTACATCTATAATGTCAATAATAATGATGTCTTAGTATCTCAGTGTTCGGATATGATAATTTATTTCACCATTTGCTTATTTTTTTATCACTTAGTGTTCTGGCTATTTTGGGGTACTAATGAGCCACCCCAAACCTCCATGCCATAACATACCAACATGTCTCTGCAACTTGGCCATCATCTTTGTTTTGGGCTTTCCTAGGCTCACTCATGAAGCTGCAGACATCTAACAGCCTGACTGGTGTTCCAGGGCCCCAGATGTTCTCATTCACATAGCTGCCTGTTAGGGCTGGCTGGTGGCGAGGCCACCTCAGCTCTCCTCTGCGTGCCTCTGTGTCAGAGGTCTCTAAGACTACTTGCAGGCTTGATGACTCACTAGAAAGACTCGCTGGACTCTAAAAACCTATTATTTTCATGGTTAGCATTTATTATGAAAGGCTAATGATCAAAATCAGCAAAGGAAAAGGCCCATGGGACAAAGTGCAAGAGAAACCAGCATAAGTTTCTAGGCATCTACTCATAGAGACGTGCTTAATCCTCCCAGCAATGATGTGTGACAATACATGCAAAGTATTGCTGACCAGTAAAATTCACCTCAGCCTTGATGTCCAGGGTTTTTGTTGGGGGTCAGTCTCGCAGGCATACAGTGCCCACATGACATACCTCAGCTACTTGGACTCCAGCTCCCCAGAGGTCAAACTGATGGACCACATCTGAGAGCCTCAGACATATACAAACCCTCTCAACAAGAGATTTGTATCAGGCAGGCTATTCTAAAGGCCCAGAGGTTGTCTCCCAGGAGCCAGCTAAAGGCCCACTCTTTGTTTGGAATGGGCAGGTTTTGTGAGACCCAAATCTGCTCAGTTAACCCTTTACTAGACACCTTTCCACCTTCAGGACCAGGTTTCTTCACAGCATGGTAGTCTGGAGATTATAAAGGGGTAAAAATGGAAACTACAAGGTTAAGGCTTAACCTTGGAATCACACAGTATCTTTTCTAAAGGATACCACAAACTAAAGCAAGTCACAAGGCCAGCCCAGAGTCAAAGGAGAAAAAGATAGCATTGCTACATCGCAAAGGAGGATGGATACAGGGTGCTATAATTCACTGGGAGCATTATTATAACAATGCGTCACACATAAAATTTGTGGAATGGTTTACTACAATAAACAAACCAGATTGTTCAATAATTTTTCTAATTTATAATGTATTTTGTTCTAAAAATTTATTGTGAAATATGCCATCTATACAGAAAGTATAAAAATATTATAAAAGGCTGGTTTGAAGATATGTGTGTGTGAGAGCGAATGTCTCTGCTGCCCAGTCTAGAGTGCATTTGATCACAGCTCACTGAAATCTCAAACTCCCGGGATCAAGCAATCTCTTTTCTATTTTTGGTAGAGATGGGATCTCAGTCTTGCTCAGGTTTGTCTCCAACTCCTGATCTCAAGCAATCTTCTGCCTCAGCCTCCCAGAGGGCTAGGATTATAGGCTTGAACCACGGCTCCTGACCTATAGTCTGTAACTGTGTAGACTTTAACTTTGCAATTGTAGGTTTTACATCTGTAGGATATAGTACAAATATATTTATTAACTAATAAAAGCATCAGTTTCTAATTGGAAAAAGATAGCAGTTCCAATTAAATGTATTTAATATACAATTTGTATATTTCTAGTTTCCACAGTAAAGAAAAATAAAATGGAAAATTTGTCAATTTCCTGAAGTTTTTGACTTGGAAGTAGTCAGAAAAGAAATGACAAAGACAGTGTTTTGGTTTCTTTTTTACTTAATATAAATATGTTTTTGAATTGATGTATTTTTTAAAAGCACTATCAAAGTTTGCTTTTAATAAAAACCATCACCTGAAGTATTTTTAAAATTTAAAAACAAATAATATGATGGTATGCAAATACAGCCTTTTTGCACATATTTCAATAGCTTTCTTTAAGGTCCCCACAAGAGGAAAGTATATATAGTTTAAAAAAATTTTATACAAGTTGCCAAGTTTCCCTAAAGACACACTATCATAAGTCAATGTCTTATAGCCTTGCCAACACTGAGTATCACCATGCTTCTTAACTTTTGCCATTCCAATAAGTGAAAATATCTTCTTTTAATTTTTACTGCTTTAGAATATCAAGTTGAAGTTATTTTGATATATTTAAGGATCATTGATCATTTACATCCCTTATTCTTTTTTTTTTTGAGACAGAGTCTCACTATGTCACCCCTGGTAGAGTGCTGTGGCATCACAGCTCACAGCAACTTTAAACTCTTGGGCTTAAGCGATTCTCTTGCCTCAGCTTCCTGATTAGCTGGCACTACAGGTGCCCGTCACAACACCCGACTGTTTTTTGGTCACTGTTGTCATTGTTGCTTTAGCTGGCCCGGCCCAGGCTCGAATCCACCAGCCTTGCTGTATGTGGTTGGCACCCTACCCACTGAGCTACAGGTACCAAGCCTGCATTCCTTATTCTTGTGAACTTTCTTTCAATAAGGTTTTCTGCATCTTAATTGCAGGGTTATCTATTTCCTATTGTCATTAGTAGCTCTTTTATATTAAAGAATATTACATGGTTATCTGCCCATCCAGGACTTTAGAATTCCAGCAAAGACGTGTGATCTGACTTTAGCCTCCCCAGGTCCCTGTGAGGAAGGTATGACGGGGTTACTCCGAGGGCAGTGCCCGGGCTCTGCCTCCTAGCCCACCATGCTTTCTCAGCACCATCGGTAGGGTTTGAGGCCTTCTTGCAGCAGTGACATTCTAAAAAGGGGGAGGACTTCCTGGGACTCTGACCTGAAGGTTGGAGCTTAGCCCTGAGAGTGCAGTGCTCTCAGGAGAACGTAAACAACATCCAGGGGGCAGATAGTGGCGTTCCCTTCCCACCAGCCACAGGCCAAGACTGTGAGTTTGAGGCAATACTAAATAGACTTGGCCCAAGGTCCAAGCTCGTAAAACTAAAAAAGAAAAGACCTATCATTCCCTCCCTCCCCCTGCCACTCTGCTAGGGCTAAGCACACTTTGCAGCCGGCTTACAGAGGTCAAGGGGTTTGGAGCAGAAATCCATTTATCTTTACCCTCCTCAAGGGACTATGGTTAACCTGTCACCAGGGCAGGAGACCTTGCACTACCGATCAGGACATCTGCGATAGGCAGGTCACATCCAGCTTCCTGCAGCCACAGCCTGTTTGCTCATCATCAACACCCCACCCACGTTCAGGAGTATGGCTCTGGCCTCCTTCTTTCCTGAGCAGCAGCCAGCAGGCACTTTCCCCTCCCCCGCAGTGTGCTCCCTTGCATAAGAAGAGTGTAAGGAGAAGAATGTTTTCTTGTATTTCTTTTGGTCATGTCACAGCAGAAAGAGTTCTACCCTGCTCCCAACTCCACCACAAATGTTCTGCGCAACTTCAGGGAGCTCCCAGCCTTCTCTGGACCTCAGTTTTCCCCTTCGAATGATGAAGGCTGGGATTCTACCCATATTGACATTCTGGTCTTTGCCATCTGCTTGCTAAGATGAGAGATGCCTGAATATCAGGTTTGGGTAAAGACAAGATACCCTCTGTAAAAAAGCCATCAGGAAGAAAGGCTGAGATACAACAGAAGACCGGCATTTTAAAGTGACACCAGAGGACCCAGTGAGGTTTCAGGGGACTGGTGGCAGGAGAGAAACTAACCAGGCAAACTAAAAGCCTCAGCCCCAGGGTGGAGCCAAGGCAGGCTCCCAAGGGGCCTGGTGGCTGGCACCAGGGCTGGTCTTAGTTCTTATCTGCTGAGAAGATCCTGCCTTCCGTGGAGCCTTGTACTGTGTGGTGTGGAACGAGTCACTTAGCCTCTCTGAGCTGTGATTTCCTCATTTGGAAAATGGAATTAAAAGTCCTTGCCAACACATAAAAAGATGCTTGACATCATTAGTCATTAGACACACGCAAATCAAAAACACAGTGAGATACCACCTCACACCAACTAGATATAATTCCTTTACTAAGGCAGAACATATCAAGTGTTGGCACAAATGTGGAGAAATTGAAACCATCATACATTGCTGATGGGAATGTTAAATGCTGCAGCCATTGTGAAAAGCAGTTTGGCATTTCTTCAATAAGTTAAGCACGGAATTCCCACGTGACCCAGAAATTCTAATCCTAGGTTTATACCCAAGACAATCGAAAACACATATCCACACAGCAACTTGTACGAGAACACTCTTAGTAGCATTATTCATAAGAGCCAAAAACAAGAAGCATCCCCAATTTCCATCAACTTCTAAATAGATAAACATGAATAGAAAACATTATTAAGGAAAAGCAGCCGGACAGAAAGGTCCACATACTGTGTGATTCCATTTGTGGGAAATGTCCAGAATAGGCAAATCCTTAGAGACAGAAAATTGATTAGTGGTAGCCAGAGGCTGAGGTGGGTGAAGTAAACAGCTGAAAGGGTACAGGCTTTCTTTTTGAGGCAATGAAAATGTTCTAAAACTGATCACACAATTGCACAACTCGGCATATCCTAAAAACCGTTGTACTGTGCACTTCAGATGGATGAACTGCATATTATATCTCAATAAATTACTAAAGAAAAGAGTCCTTGCCAAACCTTTCTCACAGGACTGGTGTGAAGATTCAATGGAAGCAAAATCTTTTTTTCCGTGCTCAGGCCAAGACATCCTTTTTCAGGTTGCTTCTTTATTGTGAAATATAACAGTTGCACAGAAAAGTGAATCACTGAAATGTACAGCTTAACAATTTATGTCTGGTACAGCAAATGCCACCCTAGTCAAGAAATACAACATTGGAAGCACCTAGAAGCCCTCCCCAAAGCCCTCGGTATGAGCTTGCTTGGGCTGCCACAACAAAGTATATGGACTGGAGGACTCTAACAGAAATGCATTGTCTCCAGTTCTGGAGGCTGAAAGTCAAGATGTGGGTAGGGTTGGTTTCTCCTGGGGCTTCTCTCCTTGTCTGGTAGATGCTCTCTTCTCCCTGTGTCTTCACGCCCTGTGTTTGTTTCCTAATCTCTCCTTATTAGGATACCTGTCGATTCCTTTAGGGACCAACCTAATGACCTCATTTTAATTCAATCACCTCCTTAATGGCCCTATCTCCCAATATGGTCACCTTCTGAGATACTGGGAGTTAGGTCTTCAACATAGGAATTTAGTTGGTGTACGTGACGCAGCTCTGAACACCCCTCATGGTAGTAATCCCCTTCATCCCCCACCAGCAGTAAACACTATTTTGACTTTCAGGGCAATGACCACTTCCTTTTTTTTCATAGTTGAGCCACCCTGTGTCCATCTCTAAATAATAGTTTAGTTTGGCCTTTTTGGGAATTTTGTATAAATGACATCATTCAGCTTCTTTTACTTAACGTGATCCCTGTGAGATTTACCCTTGCTTCTGTGGATATCTGAAGTTTATTCATTTCTGTTATCTAGACACACCACAAATTACTTATTCATTATCCTGTCAACAGAGATCTGGCTTTTCTTCCCTTTGGCCCCAGGACAAACAGTGCTGTTGTGACAATGTCTCCTGGACTCCAGGTGCCTGCAACCTTTGGAAGGTGCATACTTAACTTATTAGGTAACACTGAGGCCATGCTTCAAAGTGGTTATACCGACATAAATTCCTAGGAGCAGTCCACAAGCTCTTTCTGCTTCCTATCTTCATCCATGCTTACAATTGTCAGATTCGTTGATTTTGGTCATTCTGATGGGTATCTGATCATATATCGTTGCAATTAATTGCACATCCATCATTACTGATGAGATAGAATACCTTTGCATATGCTTATTGACTATTCGATATCTTCTTTTGTGAAGTAATTGTTCAAATCTTTTGCCCATTTTTCTACAGGGTTGTCTGACTTCTTCTTATTAATTTGCAGGCATTCTTTATGTATTCTTGAAGCAAGCCCTTGGGAGTTGTATGGTTTACAAATAGCTTCTCCTGCTCTAGTTTGCCTATTCACTCTCCTAATCATGTCTTTTAATGAACAAAAGGTCTTCAGTCTAACGGAGTGCAATTTATCAGTCTTCCAGAGTTAGTACTTGTTTTGTGTGTCGTGATTACAAAGTCTTTCCCCATCTTACTTTCGGAAGACACTTTCAAATATTATCTTCCAAAAGTGTTGTTGTTTTACCTTTTAGCCTTAGGTGCATAATCTACCCACAATTTGTTTTTGTGTATGGTGCCAAGCAGAGCTTTAATTTCCTTTTTTCATATAGCTTTCTAATTGTCCTAGCACTGTTAAACATTTGTCCTAGTGCAATGACACATCTGTCACATGTCAAGTATCGATGCCTGCTCTTGGTGGACTCTGGACTGTGATTCTTTGTCCTCATCCCTGAGGCAGCCACAAGCAAAGCTCAGCCTCTCAGTTCCTACTTCTCAGGTCAGCAAACCCCAAACAGCCCAGGACAAAAGTCTTTTCCAATGCAAGGCTCACCTCTCAGGATTATTACTATTATCATTAATATTACTACTATCCATTTAGCTAACTGATGTTTTTAAGGTAATTTTCCCCCAGTATTTTCTATCAGAGACTTGTCAAAATTATCTAGTCTACCATTAGCAGAAATCAAAGTCTGGGACATTCATATCATTTCCCTTTTTAAAAAGATATAACTTTTTTCAGTTAAGGGATCATTTACACACAAATGCATGGTACATATGTATACAACCATGCATCCACCATTGCGATCAAGACATAGAATATTTCTAGCACCCCCAAAGATTTTCCCATTCTCTTTCCCGGTTAGCACCCGACTCAGAAATAGCCAGTCTTGCTACCCATTGTTTTTATCTGTTTGGGGCTTCAAAACAATTTCTATATAAATGGAATTGCACAGCATATACTATTTTTATGTCTGGTTTATTCATTCAACAATGTGTCTTCAAGTTTCACCCATATTGTTGCTTCTACCTACACTTGCATAACCTTTCATTACTGCACAGTATTCCACTGTAGGAATATTTCACAATTTATTTACCCTTTCTACAGATGATCAGCATGTCTATTGTTTGACGTTTGAGGCTGTTGCAAATGGTGCCCTTACGAACATCTTGTTCATGTTCTTGAGAGCATGTACCCATTTACAGACCTAGATGTGTGGTTACTGACTGCATTGCAGGGTTTGTAAACGTTTACATTTTACTTAATGCTATCAGGCAGTTTTTCAAAAATGGATGGACCAATTTATACTCTTACCAGCATGAGAGAGAGTTGCACTTGCTCAGCTAATTTTAGATGTTTTTATCACTCCCTTCCAAAACCTGAACCCATTAGCAGTCACTCCCCATTTCCTTCCAGTGCCTCTGGCAACTCAAATGCTCATCAGAAAATAAAGTCTATGGTATATATGCACAATAGACTATTATACAGCAGTCAAAATGAATGGACTAAAGTGGGGCAAAGAACATATATGAAATTTTGCAATGTAATTTTTAAAGTTTAAAAATAAGCTTTAAAAGAAAATATACATATATACACGCACAATGGAACACTATTCAGCCTTTAAAAGGGAGGAAATCCTCTTATTTGCAACAATGTAGATGAATCTGGAAGATAGTATGCTAAATGAAATAAGCCAGGTGCTAACGGACAAATACAGCATGTTCTCACTTATGTGTGGAGTCTACTAAAGTTAAACTCATAGGAGCAGCGAATGGAATGGTGATTACAGGGGCTGGCGTAGTGGGAAGGGAGGAGAGAAAGGTGGATCACCGATCTAAGGGCACAAAGATTCAGATAGATGGGAAGAATAGGTTTGGAGAGTATTCCACGACAGGGTGACTATTGGATAATAATGTATTAGATTATACACATTATAGATTTCGAAATAATTGAGAGTAAATTTCAAATGTATCACCATTAAAATGATAGGCAAGGAAGATAATGGCTGAGTTAATTGGCCTGATTTAATCATGCCACATTATATATTTATATCGGAGCATACATTGTACCCCATAAACATACATAATTATGATTTCTCAACCAAAAATAACATTAAGAATAAATTCAAATTTAAAAAAGAATTTAAAGACTGAATGTAGAATGGCAAACTTTTGCAAAGTTGAATATAACTAAAATTTTTAAATGTGGTACTTAGGAAAATACACAAATGTGTGTGTATAATACATTCAATAAAGCTAAAGAAAAGCAAGGGAATGATAAATACAGGATTCAGGATGATGTTTTTCTTGAATGGGAGCAGGCAGGTGACTAGATTGGTGGAGGGTATCATGTGGTTCAATGTAGACCATTGTCAAGCTCATAGCATTCCATTTGGGGTGGCAGGGTCATGAGTGCCAATTATATTTTTTTTAAATACATGCATAAGGTTTTCCACTTATAATGTGTGTTTCATGAATCAAAAATTATAAGTAATTCAATAATGTGTGCTTGAGATTTATTAAAATGTAAAACAGGAAGTATTAAATAAGTTTATGTATATAAAGTACTTACAACCAGATGTAGCACATTAATGTTCAATGCTATTGTCAATTTACCTTCTAGAAGCAACTTAAAAAGGCACCAAAGATACAGAGACCAGGATTTTCTCTAGAGAATGTTTATTTATTTTTTTTTTATTTTTAGAGATAGAGTCTCACCTTGTCGCCCTCAGTAGAGTACTATGTCGTCACAGCTCACAGCAACCTCCAGCTCTTGGGCTTAGGCAATTCTCTTATCTAAGCCTCCCAGTTAGCTAGGATCACAGGCACCCGCCACAACGTCCAGCTATTTTTTGTTGCAATTTGGCTGGGACTGGGTTTGAACCTGCCACCCTCAATATATGGGGCCAGTGCCCTACCAGCTGAGCCACAGGTGCTGCCTCTCTGGAGAATATTTAATAAATGTTTTTAAAATTTGATATAATCAAAGTATGGGGAATTATTCCCAGACCCTGAAACATAGTCAAGGAACTGCCAACATTTACCTAGCTGAATTTCAGAATTGGTATGGATCAGTGACTCCTTTGTGTCACCCATTTTCTCCCTTTTTGAACAGGAATGTCTGTAGTGGTTATTCTGTCCTATCTTTTTTAAAAAAGTTAAATCATAGCTGTGTACATTAATGCAATTATGGGGTACAATGTTCTGGTTTTACATATAATTTGAAATACTTTCCTTAAACTGGTTAACATAGCATTCACAATGCCTATTGTGTTAAGGCATTTATATTCTACACTTAGTAGATTTAACATGGACCCTTGTAAAATGCATCATAAGTGTGGTCCCACCAATTACCCTGCCTCCACCCATTCTACCCTCTCCCCTCCCCCTCCTCTTTCCCCTTCATCTTGGACTTTAGTTGCGTTATAGCTTTCATATGGAAGTGTAGGTGTTTATAAATTGGTTTCACAGTAGGGCTGAGTACATTGGATACATTTTCTTCCATGCTTGAGGTATTTTGCTAAGAAGAATATGTTCCAGCTCTATCCATGTAAACATGTAAGAGGTAAAGTCTCCATCTTTTTTAAGGCTGCATAATATTCCATGGTGTACATATACCTCAATTTATTAATCCATTCATGGGTTGATGGGCACTTGGGCTTCTTCCATGACTTATCAATTATGAATTGAGCTGCAATAAACATTCTGGTGAAAATATCTTTGTTGTAAGATGATTTTTGGTCTTCTAGATATATAACTAGTAGAGGAATTGAAGGATTGAATGGCAGGTTTATTTTTATATCCCTAAGTGATCTCCAAATATCTTTCCAAAAGGAACCTATTAGTTTGCATTTCTACCAGCAGTATAGAAGTGTTCCCTTTTCTCCACATCCATGTCAACATCTCTGGTTCTGGGATTTTGTGATGTGGGCTAATCTTACTAGAGTTAGATGATATCTCAAAGTGGTTTTGATTTGCATTTCTCTGATAATTAAGGATGATGAGCATTTTTTCATGTGTCTGTAGGCTGTGCACCTGTCTTCTTCAGCTAAGTTTCTCTTCAAGTCCTTTGCCCACCCTGAGATGGGATTACTTGTTCTCTTCTTGCTAATACGTTTGGGTTCTCTGTGGATTCTGGTTATTAAACCTTTGTCGGAGACATAACCTGCAAATATCTTCTCCCAGTCTGCTTGCTTTACATACTGTGTTCTTGGCTGTGCAAAAGCTTTTAAGGAATCACGCTACCAACCTCAGACTATACTATAAATCGATAGTGATCAAAACAGCATGGTACTGGCACAAAAACAGAGAGATAGATGTATGGAACAGAATAGAGAACCAAGAGATGAACCCAGCTACTTACTGTCATTTGATCTTTGATAAGCCAATCAAAAACATTAAGGGGGGGGGAAAACTCCCTATTTAAGAAATGGTGCTGGGTGAACTGACTGGTGACCTGTAGAAGACTGAAACTGGACCCACACCTTTCACCATTAACTAAGATAGACTCTCAGTGGATAAAAGATTTAAACTTAAGACATGAAACTATAAAAATACTAGAAGAAAGTGCAGGGAAAACACTTAAAGAAATTGGCCTGGGAGAATATTTTATGAGTAGGACATCCCCGGGCAATCGAAGCAACACCAAAAATACTGGGATCTGATCAAAATCCTGTCCTATCTTAATGTTGTATATTGGGTAGTGGAGAAAGATAACTTGTCACTTTAGCTTCATACAGCAGGATCTGTACTTAAAGAACTATACCTAAGGAACTTTATCCACACCTTTCGTAGGGTGCATGTATTTTGTTTGCAGAAGGGACATCATTAGAGGCCAGATGGCAGGTTATCATAGGAAGCTTCTGACATGGCTCCCAGTAATGCCCACATTCTGGTTTTCACACCGTTGTGTAATCTTCTCCCTTCATGTGAGGACTGGATCTGGCAACTTGCTTCCAAGAAATAGAACATGGCAAAGGTGATGGGGTTTCACTTCTGAGATTAGGTTCTAAAAAAACTATGACTTCCACTTCCATCTTTCGCACATCCTCTCTCTGGATCTTCTCGAACTCATTCACTTTGAATGAATCAAATTGCCATGTTGTGAGATGTCCGGTGGAGGGGCCACATTGACAAGGAACAAGGACAGTAATAAGCTAACAGAATGAAACTGAACACTGCCTAGAACCATGTGAATGAGCTTGGAAGTAATCCTCCTCCAGTCAACCCTTGAGTTGACTGCACCTGTGGCCAACTCAAGGTTGATTGCAGCCTTCTGAATACCCTGAACCAGAGGATCCAGCTAAGCAGTGGATTCCGGACATACAAAGCTGTGACATAATAAATGTAATTTAAAGCCACTGAAGTTTGGGGTAATTTATTATGCAGCAATAAATAGTACACCTCCCATGAAAGGAAACTACTTGCGATTTCCCAGGGCACACCCTCCTGCTTCCCTTGAGTATCTCTTTCTATGATCTTCCACTCCTTTTCATTTCACTAACTTCCCTACCTTCAACAAACAGCTCCAGCATCTCCCCCTCCAGGAAGACTTCCCTAATTAGGCATTGCACAGATGGCTCCTCCTCCTTCCTTCCTAAGAGCTTTTGCTGACTTCTATATGCACAGTTATTACACTGTATCTTAATTATCCATTTACCTAACTCTGCAGCAGTCTGTGAACTCCTTCAGATCTGGGATCATGACACAGTGCCATGATTTCCGTATCCTCAGCTTCTAGTGGGAGGCTTGGCACACTGTATGTGTTCTCTATAGGCACAACAGGTAATAGCACAGGCTTTAGAGTCAGTGGAAAGCAATCTGAATCCCAGCTTTACCACCACCTACCTGTGTATCCCTAGGCTCATTTAACCTGTCTGGAACCCAGATTTTCTCATTCCTGAGGTGGGGGGGGCTGAGCAGCACCAGAAAGGGGAATTTGTACTTTTACTCTCCTTGCTGTCCAGGCACTATACTGTGAGATGTTTCTTCTACCATCCCATGTGGCCTCTTAGTCTTACGTTGATTGTCTACATCTAAATCAAGGTAGAACCTTTGAGGATTTTGCTCCTCAGTCAGCTGCTTTTATTTGATAAATTAAATATATGCAGAAGAGAGTTCTTGATATAGAAGTTAAAAGCAGCTTCAGCACAAGAGGATTTACAAAATCCTGGCTAGCCCAGTATTTTTAAGTGACACATTTCAGCCTTCTGCTAATGTTTCATCACTGAAATATCAGCCCTTTTTATGTAAACTAGTGAGGGTTTGGACAGAGGACAAAAACATCATATGCTCTACACATCTTGCAATGGGAACTGTCAAATTTTGCATTCAACATTGCCACAGTATCCCCGCTGACATGCTTCCAAAAGACTTTTAAAACAAAACCCCACCACGGGCCTGGAATAAAATACACAGCCTAGGAAAATGTGCATCTCATATTTCCTGTGTGGATTGACAAAACCAACTGTGGCCTGAGGCCAACAACAGGAAAGTTCTTTGAGCTTTTCCTCAAATGCTCCCAGTTTAGAAACAGACTCCGAAGTGTGAGTGTGGAAGGGGAAATCCCTCTTCTAGCCCAAGGGATTTAGTTTCCCTCCAGGGAAATTTCTAGCTGTGACACCCTGGCAAGATTATGCCATAGCAGACAGATCCTACGAGGGTGTCGGAGCAGGAGATTTCCCCAGACAAAAAATGTTGTGGAAGTGCCTAACAAATGCAAATTCGAGTCAAGTCTTCAGAGGGAAAGGAGAGATCTGCTTAGACTGACAGCACAAATGGTCTCTGGGGAAGTGTGAACTTGGACCTGCTACCCTTTCTGAACTGCTGCTTAGCCGGGAGATCATTCCATCTCAAATCCTTTCCTCAGGGCTCTATTTTTTGAAAGACTCTGCCATCCCTCCAATGTCCCAAGTGAGAAAACTAGACTTGTTTTTCGCTCCTTCCTCTTCCTCATTCCCCACCATCTAATTTCCCACCATCTCCCATCAATCCTACTTCCTAAATTCTCTCTCTTTTCTTGCAGTGTAAAGAGCTGTATTTATTTAACTTTGATTGTATCTATTTAAGGTGTGCAATATGTTTTGATGTACATAGACACAGTTAAATGATTACCACAGTCAAGACATTAACATATCCATCATCTCACATAGTTATTTTTTTCCAGTAAGGATACCTAGAATCTATTTTCTTGGCAAAATATTATTATCATCCTTATGCTGTACCTTAGATTTCTAGACTTATTCATCCTACATAATTGTAACCTTGTACTGTTTGACCTATTGCCTCACACTTGTTAGAATGACTATTGTAAAAAAAGATAAGAGGTAACAAGTATTGGTGAGGATGTGGAGAAAGGGGAACCCTTGTATACCGTTTTTGGCAAAGTAAATCAGCATAGGCATTATGGAAAACAGCATGGAAGTTCCTCAAAAATTAAATATAGAACTACCATATTATCCAAGAATTCCACTTCTGGGTACATAACCAGAGGTGATAAATCAGCAATTCAGAGACATCTGCATCCCCATGTTCACTGCAGCATTATTCCTAATAGCCAAGGTATGGAGTTGAACTGAGTGTTGATTAATTGATGAATGGATAAAGAAAGTGTAGTGTAGATACACAATGGAATATGCGATTCACCCTTTTTTTTTTGCAGTTTTTGGCCGGGGCAGGTTTGAACCCACCACCTCCGGCATATGGGGCCAGCGCCCAACTCCTTTGAGCCACAGGCACTGCCCATGATTCAGCCTTTTAAAAGAAGGAAATTCTGTTGTTTGCAACAACACGGATGAGCTAGGAGTACAATATGTTAAGTGAAATAAGCCAGGCACAGAAAGACAAATACTGCATGATCTCACTCATATATGGAGTGTAAAAAACAAAACAAAACTCTCAAATACATAGAAACAGAATAGAATCATGGGATCAAGGGTGAGTAGGGAGATAGACATAGGTCAAGGGATATGAAGTTGCAGTTATGTGGAGTGAATAAACTTAAATAACTCTTGAATCCATCCACTTTTTTATATCCCCATCACTTCCACCCTTAGACAAGGCCCCAGCATCTCTCCTCTAGACAGACTCCCACAGTTACCCCATCCTATTCCCCCAAATGGCAGGCACAGTGCTGTGTTCACAAATCCATTTCATTTTCTCCTTAGGCACTCAAAATAACCACATCTCCCAGCTGTCCTTGCAGTTCAGTTGTGGACCATGGAATGTGGGCCACTTCCAGGGTTGATCCTAAAACCCATTCTGCAATGGCAGGGACATCATGAGTTAAAGATGGTGGCACCACAAAATAAAAGGAGCAGGGATCTCTCAATAACAATATGAAAAGCAGTGTGCCATATATCTGGCTGAACTGTAACGTCCGTGAGATGTAAACTATGCTGTTGTCACTAAGAATGAGGATTGCTCTTCATACCAGTAGACTTGTCCTGCAACCCTGCCTTCACTCCTGGCCTTCTGCATATCTTCTAATTTCTTCTCCTCACAGCTGCCTCTGTAATTTAATTACTATACATACATGATCATAGCACTATCAAACCCCCCACACACACACACACAGATGAAAATACTTACTTACATGCTTCCCACTGACCCTAGAAAAACTCCCGCATGGTCTGCCCCTGCTAAACTTGCCCCTCACCTGTCCCTATTCAATCATCTAACCACTTATTTATCCACTGAATATTTATTGAGCATCCACTCTCTATTAATAACTATACTAGATCCAGGGATAGAGTAGGAGCAAGAGGGAAAACAGGAAAATAACTATACTAGATCCAGGGATAGAGCAGGAGCAAGAGGAAAAAGAAATCATTTGGGAAGTTGTCTGAAGTTCCTCCAGACAAAAGATAGTAAGGACCTGAGCTACAACATGGATCCAGCTGAAACCCTGGAATAAGGGTGTCTTGCTCCCCTCAGAAAGTCAGGGAGAATTTAGAGATGAGAGACTCAGCTGCACTGACAGCATGAATGAGAGAGGTGAATCCAAGATATTTTAGGAATTAGCAAGATTTGGGAACTAACAGTGAAGAGTGAGAAAAGGAAGATTGAAGTTATAGAGTGTACGCTGGGATGAAGAACAGATTTGGGGAAAGATGATGAGCTTACCTTTGAACACGTGGAGTTAGAGATGCTGAGGGGCCATCTGGGTGGATGGTCAAAGAGGCAATTGAGCACACAAGTCTTGAACTCAAGGAAGCAGCCTGGCCTGGCACTATGCAGGTAACATCCTCATTGATCACAATCCCTGAATCTCTTGCATGTTACAAACAAGAACGGCAAACCAACAAGCCGCTCTGCTTCTGCTCCTTACCCCGTGCCCTGCTTCTCTCTCCCCACTTCTCTCTCTTTCTTCCCCTTCACAGTTACACTTCTAGAAGAAATGCCTCCACTCTTGGTCTACTCTCCCAAACCTTCACCCTAGACTCAAGTATCCATGCCTGTCACTCCCCTCAACCAGCTGCCATAGGCCACATGGGCACCTTTCCACCATCTCATTGCTTGGCCTCTCATGAGCATGTGACTGTACAGAGTACTCACCTCCCCTGGCCCTCGTCATGCTGTCCTAGCTGGGTGTCTTTCAGATTCCACTCTTCCTCTCTACTCCCCTCACCATGAACTCATAAGAGAACAAATCCTCAGATGAGCATCACCCCCCCCATCAACTCTAGCATCTTGCATTCTAGGGTATTATATGAAAGGTCAATTTCTTGACATTTTTTCTGGATCCATTCCCTCTCTGCTTGGGGAATCTTGGTCCATCATTTGAATATTCTCCTTTCCATGCTTTAATGTTTCACTTTACACTGGAATTTTCCCATCATTTATTTATTTTTTGAATGCCAGTAGAACTTTATATACAAAAACAAGGCAGCACATTATTTTGGCTTGCAGGTATAATTTGCTGACCTCTGCTTTAGAGACTTTGAAGGTTTTTCTTTTAATTGGCAGATAAAATTGTATGTATTTATCATGTACCATGTGATGTTTTGAAGTATGTATATTCCATCATTTATTCTCAGCAGTTTTATTAAGGTACATAATTCATGTTTTATAAAATTCACCAATTTAAAGTATATGATTTTTAGAAAATTCACAGAGTTGTACCATCACCACTAATTTGAGAACATTTTCATCACCCCAAAAAGAAACTCTGTACCTATTAACAATCACTCTCTATTTCTCCCCCAGTAACTACCAACCTAGGCAGCAGGTAATGTACTTTCTGTCTCCCCTATGGAGTTACCTATTCTGAACATTTCCTATGTGGAATCATACAATATGTGACGTTTTGTGACTGGCTTCTTTCTTTTGGCACAGTAATTTCAAGGTTCAACTATTTGTCAGTATTTTATTCCTTTTAATGGCGCAACAATATTCTATCATATAGATATACTGCATTTTATCTACTTATCACTTTATGGACATTTGTTTCTACTTTTTGGCTATTAAGAAAAAGCTACATGAATATCCGTGTATAAGTATTTGAATACCTGTTTTCAATTATTTGGGTGTACACCTAGGATTGAAATTAATGGGTCATATGGGAACTTTGTTTAACTTATTGAAAAATATCCAAACTGATTCCCACAGCAACTGCACCATTTTACATTCCCTCTAGCAGTGTATTAGGGCTCCAATTTCTCCACATCCTCACCAACACTAGTTCTTTCTTTTCTTTCATTATTATTATTATAGCCAGTGAATGTGAAGTAGTAACTTCTTATATTTTTGATTTATGTTTCCTGGTGGCTAATGATGCTGAGCATCTTTTAATGTGTTTATTAACCATTTGTACATCTTTGGAGAAATATCTATTAAGATCTTTTGGGTTACCTTTTTATTGTTGAGTTGTAATAGTTCTTTGTATATTTTGGATACTAGATCCTTATCAGATATATGGTTCGCAGATATTTTCTCTCATTCTGTAGATTTTCACTTCCTTGGTGGTATTGTTTAAAGCACAAAAGTTGGCTGGGCATGGCGGCAAGTTCCTGTAGTCCCACCAACTCAGGAGGCTGAGGCAGGAAGATTGCTTGAAGCCAGGAAATCGAGGTTATAGTGAGCTATGATACATCACTACACTCTAGTCTGGGTGATGGAGTAAGACCCTATCTCTATAAAAAAACAATAAAAGGAAGAGAGGAGAGGAGAGAAGGGCAGGGGAGGGCAAGGAAGGAGAAAAGAAAAAAGAAAAGAAACTTTAGCATCAGCTTATTGATTTCTACAAATAAGCCAGCTGGGATTCCGATAGGGATTGCATTACATTGTAGAATAATTTCAGGAATATTGTCATCTTAACGATATTAAGCCTTCCAGTCCATGAACATGCGATATCTTTCTGTATATTTAAGTCTTTTTTTAAATGTCTTCTTCTCCCATGTATTTTGCACATATTAGGTTTATTCCTAAGTATTTTATTTTTTGGTATTATTATAAATCCTTAGTTTCATTTTCAGATTCATTGTTGGTGTACAGAAATTCAGCTATCACTAGTTTTGTATATTAATCTTGTATACTATAAAATCGCTGAATTCATTTATTTCTTCCAACAGTTTTATTTGGTAATTCCTTAGGATTATCTACATAAAAGATCATATCATCTGCAAATAGAGAAAGTTTTATTTCTTTATTTCTGATCTGGAATTTTTTTTTCTTGCCTAATTGCCCTGGCTAGACAGGGCATCATCCAGTACAATGATAAATAAAAGTGACAAAAGTGGGCATCTTTGTTTGATTCCAGAAGTTAGGGGGATGTTTTCAGTCTTTCCTTTCAGTATATTAGTTGTGAGTTTTCCTAAGTGACCTTTATCAAGTTAAAGAAAATCCCTTCTACTCCTAGTGTTTTGTATTCTAAGTGCTGAATTTTATAAATTTTTTAGATGTCTGTTGAGATGATCAACTATCTTTCCTTTTATCGCTGTAGTGTCCCAGCTTCTTCTTTTTTTTTTTAATTTTATTGAATGGTAACTATGTACATTAATGCACTTCTGGGGTACAGTGTGGGGTTTTCGCATGCAATCCAGCTTCTTTTTAAAACTGAAATCTTAGGTTGCCAAACATACAGAAGAGGGCAGAGGACTGCTCTGGTTGAAGCCCAAGAGCTGCCAGTCTGCTTCTCTGGTCTTCCTTCCCAGGTACCCCTGGCTCCATAGGAAACTGAGCTGGGAGCCAAGAACAGTTAAGTGGTCCCCATGGCTCTCGTCCAGACATCCTTGCTGGGCATGGCCCTGTCAGCCAACATAGCCATGACCTCAACCCATGGGAGCCATGGTTGGCAGAGCTGGCTAATTCCAAGTACCCAACCACCTTATCAAAAAGGAGTCCCGTAGCATCCTACGAATTGTCTATTTATCCTGGCAGAAGGCTCTAGAGCCAACTCCCCATCTCTATCCTCTGGCTTAGAATTAATCTAGGGTTGGTTTGGCATGGTGGTTCATGCCTGTAATCCCAGCACTATAGGAGGCCAAGGCGGGTGGATTGCCGGAGTTTGAGTATGAGACCAGCCTGGGAAAGAGTGAGACCCTGACTCTAAAGAAATAGCTGGGTGTTGTGGCAGGCACCTTTAGTCCCAGCTACTCAGGAGGCTGAGGCAAGGCGATCACTTGAGCCCACAACTTTGAGGTTTCTGTGAGCTATGAAGCCACAGCACTCTACCAAGGGTGACAAAATGAGACTCTGCCTCACCAAAAAAAAAAAATAAATAAAAATAAAAAATAATAATATATATCTAGGGGTTTGGAGTCCTTAACACTCGCCCTTTTTGATGGTATATTTCCATTAAACATTAGTAGTTCAGATCTATGGTTATAGTCAAATTTGTGCTTCTAAAACCTTGATTATAATCAACCAAAAATACAGAGGTTCAGTATCTCAAACAGATTGCAGACAGCCCACTGATTACTTTTCGGGAAGACTGATTAAGAAACTTTATTACAGAAAATGAATGCATCCAACATCCCCAAATACATTTGTGACAAGAACAGGCACACAGGAGACACAGACAATAGTCAGTACATCACAGCCTTGTTCTTTCCAAAGGATAAAATGTCGTTCTAGAACAGGCTGAGGGGGTTGGAAGAGAAAAGTGGTTAGAGGAAGCAGGGTACTGTCCTTTTGATTAAAATAAAAGCAACAGGTTGCCACTGCAAGAACATGTAGAGTGGGCACAGAAATAAAGCTAAGCCTAGGCCTTAGGTGGGAACATCATGCCATTAATAACATCTCAGAGCAGCTATAGGGCATTATTCCATTAAAAGGAGCAATATTGTGACGATGTGAAAACCTTAATAGTGGTCTTGCTGCAAGAAACTAAGGGGCCAAGAGGTCTCAACTGGAGAGTCTCTTTAGAACTTAATGTTTGCTTTATCAAAGTTCACTTAGCTAAACAGCTTCCCCACTTCTGTTTTAACTACTGTGTGAACACGTACCAAAGTCACCCTCTTCCAGTTTTTGTCTTTCCCTACTTGGTTTGCCTAGTTAGTAGAGGAGCATCACTTTAAGAAATTGTTCCCTTCTGACTATAGGTCAAATTTCTCTTCTGTATTTGACAATGCTCGCCAGAGTTCCAAAATCTTGTCTGGGTATTGTGTATTGGGAAGCAGGAGTTTTAGCCTAGAATGGCGAACAATAGGTATGGCTAAAGCAGAAGGGGCAATTCTGGAACAAGAGCCTCTGGGCAAACCTCATGACCAAGTTTCCAAATTAGTGGTCATTTTCTAAAAGTAGAGAAGCACATTCAGGACAAACAGTTCTGCTATGAAAGAGAATGGCTATCAGTACAGAGATCAGGCTTTGACCATAACCGTGACTTATACCCATCTGGGACTTGACAGGGTACAGAGGACAGTCTCCAGACATGCAAAGTTTCAAATAGTAATTTTAAAGAAAATGTTTTCTCTTAAAATTAGTACCACAAAACACTCCACTTCATAGTCCCAAACATACACATCCAAGTATTTGTTGGGCAACAGTAGTGCTCAGCCCCAACGTAGTGCTACTGATAGCCTTCATTGCTACTGTAACGATATATGTACATACCAGCCTGCAGAGTGGTAGCTAACATCACCACTTGCCACTGTGGCCATCTCTTCTCATCCTACCTTGGATAAAATGTTACACCATCCACTAACTTAAGCACTGAAACACAAACTACTTCCAGTTTAGGAAGATTGACAATCTCCGTCTCCAATGAGCACACATTAGTAGGCCATCCTACTTTTTCCTTTAGTGCAGATTCCATCAGCCTGCCCTATAGCTCAGGTGACCCAAGATGGAGCCCACAATCTCCCTTGGGGTATTTGGTGTTTTGGAGAAAAGTAGGAGGAAAGAAGATCATCATCCCCTACCCTTTCACCTCCCCCTCTTTCTACGAATTGAGTTCCAGGAGACAGAAGTAGGTTCCACTATAATTACTAGGTGGTGGGCAAAAACAGAAAAATAAGGCCTCGGTTTGTAACCTACCATATACACACTCTGATGTTTCTGCAGTTTAGTAACGCATCTGGCCCCAAACTGGGGGCATAGAGGTGGGAAGCAAAGAACTTAAAAGCCTACACAGCCTCTCTTAACCACCTATCTTCCTGACCTTCTGAAGGTTAGAGAACCTTGTCCTGATTTTCTTAGCTCCTACATTCAACAGTTTATCTTAATGCCACTCAGATGCCAATGAAATCATGCAGTAGTTTCAAGTAGCCCTCTCCATCTCAGCCCCAAGTAAGCTAGAAAGGTTGGAAAGAGAAGTTTCCTTATGTACAGAAAGGCTAGTCTCCAAACACAACGGAGTGGGAGTTGTTTCACTGCTAAGACTGCGGTGAGTCAGAAATTTAGGCTGTTATAACAGAGAACGGTTTTAAAAATGTAATACTGTTTATTTAACTTCAAAAACATTTCAGCATTCTAAAATACAAAAAATAACATTGCAAATGTGTTTAAGTACAGAAGGTTCTTGAACTTTCATTGATGCAGTGGCTCTTCCACTTGATG
>CAUYQV010040627.1:0-11644 GCA_963574575.1 Galagoides demidoff
TAACATTCCTTATAATATGGATATTTATCACCAGGTGCAGGAGCGAGCAGAGGAAACAGCAGAGAACAATGCATTTTGGGGATCTAATTAGATGATTCAGCCACCTAGAGATATTGGGGCAAAGCTTAATGGCCTGAAAGCCACTGAGGAGGCAGGTGGTGCTCAGGGAAACCCCTCTGGACACTCTGTGTAAATAGTAGACAAGTTTACATCCAGCTTCATCCAGGAAAGATTTCAGTCCAAAAGCTGCCATGGTCTGAGGGACCCCTTTAGACAAGAGAACCAAGCTGTTAGCTAAGACCAGCTGGTTGAGGATCAGCTCTCTGGGTTTCAGGATCTTTGCAGTAATAACAGAGAAGTTGTTAAAGCAAAGGAGTGAAGAATTTCCAAGGATTCCATCACCAGTCTGAAGGAGAAAGGTGATGCCCCAGTTTGAATTAACAGAAACCAATCCCTCCATTGACAGGAGATGGTGGAGTTTGCTTTTATTGGAATCAGAGGAATGTAGAGGCTAAAAAGGACAATTGGATTATTTTATCTGCTTCTTGAAAATGCCTTTTCTCACACAACCCATTATTCCAAGTCAATACAAACTTTAAAAACAGATCTTTCCTAAATGCACAGCTATTTCTTGCCAAGTTATATTTGTAACATCACAATGACCTCAACCCACGCAACTCAATCAAAGAGAGACTGAGTGAACTCTGTGTGTCCCTGCAGTGGAGTCCTGGGCAGCTGTGAATACATTCTCTTGCTGGCTGACCCTTCAGGAGATAAGAGTTATGGGTAGGTGAGAAAAAGAAAGATATTTAGGATATCAAATGTTCTTATGAATCTCCAAAGATCCTTAAAAGAAGAAAGAGGACCTAGAAGCTACTTTCACTATTTGTAAAAGCCTGTCAGAACTCATGTTTGTATTAAAGTTACCAAGTCTAATAATAAATTTTTACATATTTGGTGCCAAAAAAAAAAAGGATATCATGTGAAATTAGCTCCACTCTCTTAAGAACCAGAGTAAAATCACACTGTTATGTTTCTGTGTGTGCATGCCCATATTTTTATATTTATAAAAATGAAGGAATTAATCCAAACATTTAAAAGTAGGTCCTAGTGAAGGAGAGAAAATGCAGTGCAGAGGAGATGGGCTAAAGCTAGACAGATGGTGTTTTGTCTAGTTTCTGGTTTTGGTTTAGAAATGCATTCACACTTTTCAAATGTATATAATGCAGGAGACAGTTTTCAAAAATAATTTATAAACCTAAAACCCAAACCTAGAAGAAATGAACCTGTAGGAGTGGCCAGGGTGGTGCCCTAGTGGCGGTCCCTTGCACCCTTTCCTGACCACAGTAGGGGAGTAACAGGTGCAGGCAGCCCAGGTTTAGAGACAGAACTCTGAGAACTCGGAGGACTGTACGGGACCTCAGAAGTGGAGAGGAGAAGTAGGAAGGTAAATACGGGAAAGCCGGTGAAAGGGAGGCGAGAGGCTCGGAAGTAGAGACCCCCACACGTGTGCGTCCTTAGGTGATCTGGGCTGCAGGGTCCCCGGGTGCCATCCCCTGCAGCCCCCTGCCAGGGTGTCTGCTGATGGACCTGAGCCCTGTGCAGATCGGCCCCAGTGGACTCTGAGAGCTGATGAGAACAAGTGAAGCGGGGGAGGGGGGGGGGGCTCCCAGCCTCCCTCCCTCCACTGTCAGGTGCACCGAGCCAGTCTTGTTGGGGAGACCAGCGGCTTCTCCCCGCCAGAGCTGGACACCAGTTGCCAAGCGCGTCCCTCACCATGCCTGGGGGCAGCTGGGCCAGGAAAGGGAGAGGTGGGGATTTTGCAGGGGACCTTGTTCCGGGGAAATGTAGCCATATCGCCCCACCTCAGAGGGGTGCTGAAAGCAAAGCCATCCTGCGATCGAAGTCACACAGGTTGATCGCTCTGTGTGCGTCCCTGGGGGACATCAACTCCTTAGGTTCCATCCTGCTCATTTCCACACAGATATTTCCCACCTCCAGCGCAGACTTCAGGATCCTAAGGGATCCAATAAGTCCCAGACGATTTCTGTGACTTCAGAGCCTGGACACTCAGGGCAGACGCCCTCCCACCCAGACTGCTAGAGTTCTTCCCCGCAGGTTCTTTTCTGCCTCTCTCTTCTCTCACCTGCTGCTGCGGAGAGGTCTCCACAGAGTATGGGCCTCAGGCCTTTCTTCTTGGGGACCTGCAGCAATTGAACTGGTTGGGCACCCTGTGGGTAACTCTAGATGGGAGTGCTTCTCCCCGGTGTGGTCTGTCATTGACCTTCTTGACGCATGTGCATGGGGAGGGTATGATATGGGTCCCGGTTGTGACATGTTCACAGACAGCCCCTCCCCGCATAGGAGGGCTGCACTCTCATCTCAGGTGGGGAACTGGGAGGGGAACCTCCTGGCCCACAGTACAGTCACAGGGGAGCTCAGCTGATCTGGGATCCAGTCTGCAGAGGTTACTGGGGAATACTGTGGAGCAGAGGGAGAAGAGGGAACCAACCGAGGGCCACCTGCTTGTGAGCCTCTGACCACCTGCCTCCAAACAGACTTTCTGGCTGGCTGGGGCCATTGGCTTGGTGGGGCACCACCCAGCAAGTGGAGCTGACCTTTGACCCCTGTCACAGCAGGAAACATCACACAGAACAGAGAAAATTTGTATGCCTTCCCCCTAAGAACTGGAGCAAGACAAGGACGCCCACTTTCACCACCTCTATTCAGTAAAGTACTGGAATCCCTAGCCTAAGTAATCAAGCAAGAGAAAGAAAGAAAAGCCAGTCAAATTGGAAAATATGAAGTCAAACTCTCTCTTTTTGCTGATTACCTATCTTACCCCTAGAAACCCTAAAGGCTCCTCCAAAAGACTTTTAGATTTGATCAATGAATTCAAAAAGATTCAGGTTAAAAAACTGATGTACACAAATCAGTAGCATTCCTATACAAAGGTAATGATCAAGCTGAGAATCAAATTGCATGAAGAACTCAATCACATTTACAATTGCTGCAGAAAACTAAATAACTAGGGATACACTTAACCAAAGCAGTGAAAGATCTCCAGAAGGAAAACCACAAAACCCTGATGAAAGAAATCATAGATGATACAAACAAATGGAATAACATCCCGTGGTCATGAATTAGAAAAACCAGTCTTATTAAAATGTCTGTATTGCCCAAAGTAGTTTACAGATTCAGCACAACTTCCATCAAAATACCAACATTATTTTTCATAATATTAGAAAAATATCCTAAATTTCATGTGGAATCAAAAATAACCCAAATAGCCAAAGCAATTCTAAAGAAAAGCAACAAATTTGGAGGCATCACATTATCAGACTTAAATTATGCCATAATAACCCAAAGAAACATGGTACTGGTATAAAGGTAGAAACACAAATCAATGGAACAGAGAACCCCAAAATAAAACCATCTAGCTATAACCAACTGAATTTCAACAACATACAAAAATTTACACTGGGGATAGGATTCCCTATTTAACAAGTGTGCTGTGATCATTGGCTAGCCTCATGCACCTAGATGAAACTGGATCCCTCTTTCTTATAGTATATAAATTTTTTTTCTATTTTTTCAGTAGAAACAGAGTCTTGCTCTTGCTCAGGCTGGTCTCCAACTGTTGGGTTCAAGTGATTCTCCTACCTCCACCTCCCAGAGTGCTAGGATTACAGGCATGAGCTACCTAACCCAGACAGTATACTAAATTTAACTCAAGATGGATTAGAGACATAAATGTTACACTATAACAGTTCCAGAAAAAATCTAGGAAAAGAATGTTCCAGGCATTGGCTTAGAGAACAATGTAAGAATAAAACCCTCAGAACAAATACAACAAAGCACAAATAAAGAAGTGGGACTACATTGAACCAAAAAGCTCCTGCCTGTATGAGAAATAAACCATAAAGCTGTTGGTCAAGGGATACAAGGATTAATTCTTCAAGAAGAATAAATCCTGGAGATCTAATATAGAGAGCATGGGGACTATAGGAAACAATAATGCATACTTGAAATTTGCTAATAAAATACATGGTAAATATTTCCACCACATACTCAAAAAAATGATGTGTGTGAGGTGGTGGATATGTTAAGTACCTGGGTTGTGTGCACGTGTATACATATACATATATACAATATCAAGGTTTACTATCAAGGTTGACACCTTAGATGTATAACTTAAAAATATTAAAAGCACATAAACAAAATGTATCTATTGTTTAGATAAGCCTTATAGACTCCACTCCTAAACACAATAATGGACAAACCTGTGGTATGTTAAGTGGGCACTACTTCTACCTCTTGTGGTTTTTATTATTTTTCAGTATGAAAATGTCCCCTTTTGACTATGACAATGGTTATAATTAGAAGCATATTGAAAGTCTTTAGTAATGAGGTCACAATGCTGAAATCCACCATCTTAAAAATTCAATATATTATGAATAAATGTAATCCATAAGTTTTAAAAAGAGTATAATCATTTATGGATTTTTCTTCTAGAAAGAGGATTATATTTACAATGGCAATAGAAATTGCTTAAGAAAATGTAAGTATACAAATCAATGATTTTTTTAAAAAATGCTAATGAAATGCTTCATGAGAATGAAGAATGTAAAATAAGATTTGAAGAAATATGAAGAAACCACTATCCTGCCTGGTGTTACTCAATATTTTAAATTATTGAAACAACAAAATGTGTGCATAAACAATATATTTTATAACCAAATTCCCAGATTCCCAAATTTCCTGCTCTGGTAAAAAAGAAGACGGAGAAATGATATTGATCATAATCAGAGAAATAGCTTTTCCACATATTTTTTCAAGCTCACAAATATGGTTATAGTGAACCAAGAATGTAGAACATTGTATGAGATAATGTGAAGTATTGTCAGTACATAAAGGCAGAGATAGAAAAATTGGTTAGATCTATAAATTTGAAAAATAGAGAGCTAGTGACAAATTAATGTCAAGGAGAATAATTACATAGAGATATTCTTGTAAAAAAACAAGTTAAAGCAAATAATTAGCAATGAAATAAAAAAGGAACTATACAACAATTAAAAATGAATTATTTCAAATAGGAAAACTTACATAAGATTAAAGATACAAAATTATGAAATTCAGAATACTAAAAAATATTTGGCTTAGCAAAACAGAAAAAGGGAGGTTGTCCTTAAGATTTACAGCTTTTGCATTAACCTGGATAGAGTTGGAACACATTCCTCTTAGTAATGTATCACAAGAATGGAGAAGCAAGAATCCCATGTACTCAATTCTAATATGAAGCCAGTAGACGATCTAATACATACTCACATAAAATTCAGAACAATTCAAGGTAGGGAGTGGGGGAAGGAGAGACCACCTCTTTGGAGTGGGACACAACTATAAGAGGGACTTTACCTAACAAATGCAAACAATGTAATGTAATTCTTTGTACTCTCAATGAACTTGGAACAGTAACAACAACAACAACAACAAAAGATTTACAGTACCCATTCTAAGCAGTGAAAGTAAAAGATGTTTCCAAGCGGGAAAATAATGTAAACAACTATTTCTTGTAATGATAACACAAATACTACAAATGTATATTTATTTCAGATATTATTATGCAAATAAAAATAAATTTTTAAAACAAGATAATTTTTATTTAAAACACATTTCTTTCCCAAAAGTTTGATACAGGGTCATATTTTCACTTGAATGAAATAGTGAAATGTGAATAGTGATTATTCTCATGGCTGTTCATGTTCATGTTTAGACAAAATTCAATTAAATTGACTATGGTGTCTCTCAGTTTGGCATTTGTAAAAGTAGGATAATAATAGAATGCTTTTATATTTATGATGCTGAAAGAAAATATATATACTTTTTAAAGTCATAATAATTTGGCAGAAAATTTTATAACCCCATAAAATTTAGATGTTTTCTAAGGAATTTAAAATTGGATGCATCAAAATAAGAATAGTATTTTTGTTATAGTATTATATATGTTTACTCTAATAATTAACAATTTATTAAATTACAACATGATTTAATTAGTATGAACATTCCAGAAATATTAGAATCTTAGTAAAGGAGAGATACTCTAAATGATATAGATGCTTTAGAATCAAAACCATTTCTCGAAGGATATACAACAGAATTGGCCCTAGTGTTACAGAGGACCAGGAGAAAAATGGGAGAGTGAGAAAAAAAAAAAACAAAACATACTTTGCATGTAGTATGTGCACACAAACTTATCAGAAATTCACTCAGGAAGAAAATGTTTTAACAAATAGAATAAATTTAGAAAATTTGGTTTAGAGTTTTATGAACATATCCAAATAAAAGAAAGAGTGGAGTGGCCCATGCAGTCAAAGAGAAGTCATAGAAATTAATTATATTATACAAAAGTATATCAGCTGAGCAGGTGTGAGAATAACAAAGTTACGGTAACTCATAAAAATGAAAAAATGCCTGGGGATCCTAGATCAGCTGTAGTGATGGGTCCCCTGTGCACTGTGAGAATTGCAATTACTCATGAAACAGTCAAACAGTTTCTTCTTTCTTTTATCAAAGTGATTTTTAAGGAGACAGAATTAGGGACTAAATGAGGCGCACCTTACTTTCTGGGTTAGTGACAGGAAAATCACACCTCACAGCTCTTGGGACTGGGATCTTAGCAGTCAGAACCACATTTCCACTGCTGAGGGAGGGAACTTTAGGGAGCTTTAGCTTCAGACCCCACTGGATCTTGGGCAGGTGTAAAGGTTTAGGGATGATCAAAGCATTTTCAAATCTGGTTAAGATTCAGAGTTACATTTAGACCTTAACACATTTGTAGCCTAAATGTTCCTGCTCAACTCAGACACTTCTTGTAAAAAGAGGATTTCTAGTTCTCTAAGTCAAAATATTGTTTGCCTTCTTTGCACTGATTCCAGAAATTTTTTATAGACATAATTTTTTTTTTTTTGAGACAGAGTCTATGTTGCCCTTGGTGGAGTGCTGGGGCATCACAGCTCACAGCAATCTCAAACTCCTGGGCTTAAGCGATTCTCTTGCCTCAGCCTCCCAAGTAGCTGGGACTACAGGCACCCACCACAGTGTCAGGCTATTTTTTATTGCAGTTGTCATTGTTGTTTAGCAGGCCCAGGCTGGGCTTAAACCTGCCACCCTCGGTGCATATGGCTGGTGCTGTAACCACTGTGCTATGGGCACCAAGCCCTATAGATATAAAATTATTGGTGCAAATAAAATGTATTTTACCCCCCAGAGCCCATAAAAAATGAGATGCAGGTGCACGGTTTTGGACTCAGAAAGTTTTCAGAGGCATACTGGCATCACCAAGCACACCAGAACATGCTCCATCGCAGATCTTTTAAAGGTCCCATGTAGCTGTTTCCACCAGACACCAGGTATGTAAGCAGGAGGCAAGAGATAAACACACTCACAATGCTCTTACAAGTAGGAAAGTAAAGCCTGTGAAGATAGTTTTTCCATTCAGAGAGAGTATCTCAGATGGGGCTACAGCAGACACCGTACCACAGAAACACTGGGGTGATACTATCTCTCAGGAACTCTCAGAAAATATCCCTGCTTCCTGTTTTTATTTCATGTTCAGTTTTACTCTGGAGCAGTGATTTTTTGACTGGTGTGTCATGAGAGGATCTTGGG
Organism: Galagoides demidoff; assembly: GCA_963574575.1. NCBI lineage: Eukaryota > Metazoa > Chordata > Mammalia > Primates > Galagidae > Galagoides > Galagoides demidoff. Next base: position 7,669 of record CAUYQV010040627.1, read on the forward strand.
TGTAACACACAAAAAATTTAAAGGTTATTAACTAAGTTATTTTTGAAAGAAGTTCAAAGCACAGTAAGTATATTCCTTTTTTTACTCTATTTTTGAATCAACATAAATTGAGTGTGCTATGGAAGTTTAACTACAGGTTCAAGTGTGCTGTGAGATAAAGAAGGTTGAAAAACACTCTCTAGAGCAGCGGTTCTCAACCTGTGGGTCACGACCCCTTTGGAACTGTATTAAAGGGCCATGGCATTAGGAAGGTTGAGAACCGCTGCTCTAGAGGGAAACAAGAATTACGTGTCCACATCAGATTTATTTTATGACATTATTCTATTTCTCTAAGAATATATCTGTCTACCTGAAAAGGAGGTTCACTTACCAAGTGCCACTTCTTGCTGGGGCTGCAGCTGCCATATTCACAGTCAGAGAACACGGGAAAAGGGGCATCTTATCTCAGAGATAAAAGTTTGGAACACAATGATGTCATCTCCTTGTAAGAAAGTAATTATCATTTCATCTGTAAGTACAGTGACAGCGTTTACATGGGGATTTAAGATGATCTCAGAAAAAGCACTTGTGAACTGTTGAAATTACCAAAAGCTATTAGTAGCTATTGTTAGTGATTAATTGAGAGCAAGAAAGACAGAGCAGAGGAAGAGAGAGAGAGAGAGAGAGAGAGAGAATAGAGACACAGACAGAAAAAAGCCCCAGATACACATACAGAGAGATTTCAAGATAAAACAAACAGGAGAAAACAGTTAAGATGCCTGGAGAAGCCAAGGATGAAATAATACATGAGGCAAGGATCCTGTGGTCTAAGAAATGAGAGAAGGATGTGAAAATAAGGCTGGGCTTTGTTTCTTGCCAGCCTCTGAGTTCTGCCTCCCACAAATTATTATTTTTCAATTCTGAGACTTTTCAGGAAAGGCAACCTGAAAAAGACAAGAAAAGAAAGAAAGAATTAGGAATGAGTTTCCTCAATATTAGAAATGAACTTGGAGGAAGTGGAGAACTTTCATTCACTATCTCCCTCAGCCCCTGTTGAGTGTCTGCTGTGTGTCAAACCTGATTCTTGGCTTTTGACATGTACTAGAAAAAGGAGAAACACTGTCAAACAACCTGCCTTATTGAGTCAATGTAATGGTCCAAAAAGATGGAAATTAGGCAACAGCAAATAAGTCAAGCACACAGTAAGTGTCTTGTGAGAAATAAAAAGAGATCTGGTGCTCTTCCCTGAGAAAGAAGGGATCCTATTAGCAGATTGCCTTTGGACTGAAAGTGCTGCTCTTCCCTGAGACTCCAGGCTGTCTGCAAGTTGTGAAGACTGTGGATTCTCCCAGCACCCACAATTATCTAAGATAATTCCTAGATAGGTAGGTAGACAGATAGATAGATGGTAGATGACAGATTATAGATAGGTAGATAGATAATAGTGATATACACTGGCACATCCTGTTGGTTCTGTTTTTCTGAAGAATACTTACGAATACATATTTTGATCACAGGAATGATTCTAGAGGAATAGAATCCTAAGCATAAGTTTTCTGAACTGGTTCTGAGGTTTCTGGAATTGGCAACCTAAGATTATTAGATGTAAAGACACCAATGATACTATTTCCAATAGTGAAGAGATGGTATAGGAATAGGGATCTACCAAATGTCACCATTATATCCTTGTAATCAAACAGTAATAAGAGGCAAGGTTACCTCTAAACTTTTTTCCAAATTAATGAGTATAATAAGACTGGCAGAGATTAGACAAAGTAGGGGAAAGTAAAAGATGAGCTCAGAGATTTGAATTCTCAGTTGAAGTGCCACATAAATGACTTGGGGTTTTTAAGTGTGCCTTGAAAAAGACTTTTATCATCTATAGCTACTGGCCAGAGAGTGCTGAAAATCAAACCCAGAATCTTATCCTTTGAGTGGCTGAATTTTGGTGAAAACTGTATTTCTAGCCTCACATGGTGTTTATTATTCAGGTGAGGGCACTGATTTAGGAAAAAGTCAGATTGGAAAGTTAAAATGAGGATGTGTTAGAAGCCTCTAATGGACATGAGGAGATTGAGCTTCTAAATTCCTCTCCACCTGCTTTGTGAACATTAACCCTGCATAGTGTGAAAAATCAGGAATGGCCTTCCCTGAGGCACTTTCCATGCAAGACAATGCTGATAGCTAATAGCCTTTTTTTTCTTGTAAACCAATAACATGAGACCTCAAAGACCTGTAAAAGTGATGTACAAAGTGTGACCATGAGGAGATGTGCTATACTTCTAAATAACCACTTAATTAAAAAAAATATACACACAGGCTATGGAGAGTGGCTCATGGCTGTAATCACACCACTCTGGGAGACCAAGGTGGATGGATTACTTGACTACAGGAGTTTGAGACCAGCCTGAGCAATAGTGAGACCCTGTCTCTACTAAAAAACAGAAAAAACTAGCTGTGTGTGGTGACAGGTGCCTGTAGTCCCAGCAACTTGGGAGGCTGAGGCAGGAGGATCTCTTCAGCCCAGGAGTTTGAGTTGCTGTGAGCTATGAAGGCACAGCATTCTACCCAGGGTGACAGAGTGACACTCTGTTTCAAAACAACAATAACACAGAAATCTGGGGAACATATATGGTAAAGGCTGTTATGGAAAGTACATAAATTTGAATCATGCAAATGGTATTGACATAGGGCTTATAAGCAGAGATTCTTCATTGAATGTTGCAAGTCAAGAAGCTAGAAATGGTTCTAACATTTTCCCTTTTTGATTGGGTAAAACGTGGAGGAAAAGGCAGGCAAGAGTAAATGAACTTAAATTTGAAAAAGGCTTCGGTTTACTGTAAAGAAAAGGATTTGAAGGCTTAGGAGAATCTGGAGTGTTAGAGTAGATTTATCATTTAAGACCTACTCATCCACACTTGAAGAAACCAAAAGAAATACATGAGTGAGAGGAGATCTGAAGAGCTCTACGGTAGCTTTTGCATACCTTAGGATAGAACTTTGAGTGGGAAATTCTACCACTGAATTGGGACACTGAGATGTAATGGAAGTAATTGAATCCCAAATGGCAGGGGTCAAGTGGATACCATAAAGGATAGCAGCATGTAAACAGCAAAAAGAATAATCTGACTCACGTAAAACTACCATGTTGACTGGTTGATCAAGGTTGTCCAAGAAATGAAACAGATCGGAAACTCTCTAAATTCTTACTTGATCTATATAAGAAGAAAATTTTTGAGTCAGTTAAAATGTTGCAGGAAGATAAGCCTCAATGGAGAGAAAGAGCACTCAAACACCGTGTTTATAAGAGAAAGGGCTTTATTCACCAGTCGAGAGCAGAGGGCATAGATGAATTCGAAATGGCCATGCTCCCCGACTGGCTTCATCTTTCCCTTTTTATCTCCAGTCAAAAAGTTCCAACCCACAGGTACCTTTCTTATTGGTCAGTTTGAATCACGCAGGAGATGCTGTTCTAGCCCCCACAGAACTACAGGATTTCACAGAAGTGGAAATTTACAAGTTCCAGGAAGTTAAGTGTAGAGATAAGCACCCCATGCTCAGACATGGCAGTTCGCTTCAATGTGCTCCCCCAGGAGATTGATTCTGAGAAAGATTTCTTCAAAGATAGAGCTTCTGCACCTGCCTATAGATTTGCAGAAATGTGCAAAAGAACCCTCTTTAGAAGAGATCATGGAGAATCAGTTCGGGGTCGCAGCTGGAAGCTCAAATACATGTCTTCCAGCATTGGGTTCTGTTCTCTGTCTTCTTCCTTCATTAACATTATAACCTCTAGTTGCGGTTTGGGCCAGCAAGAACAGACAGTCAGTCTCCTTTGTTTTTACTCTAAACAAAATCAATTGTATATGTGTTCCTCAGCCTTCACACTGAATTGTAATCTTAATGGTAGCTTCCTAATGTTACTTCACTTCTTTGTATCTGTGTTAAATTCTTACTGAATGTTTGAAAGTATATAAGATAATCAGTAAAGTCAGGCCTG
>CAUYQV010040631.1:0-22716 GCA_963574575.1 Galagoides demidoff
GAGGGAGAAGGGGGGGAAAATGGGTGGAGGGAGGGGGATTGGAGGGATCATTTTTGAGGTTTATCTTACAGGGGTACAAGTGAAACTCTCTAAGAGTAGAATCAGAACGTTTTAAAACAATAACTGAGAAAATGACATGAAAGCTGTGTTGATCAGTTTGATGGAAGTATTTTGGATTGCATGTGAAAACCCCACACTGTACCCCAGAAGTGCATTAATGTACATAGTTACCATTCAATAAAAAAAAAAAGTAAAAAAAAATAAAAAAACATTGTTATCTGTTGATCTTGTTGATCTTTTACTTTTAGCCACTATTTTACTATTGTATGTACTGGTATCTCCTCATATCTTTTTTAAAAAATAAATCAACTCTTTTGAGATATAATTTTCATAGACTGTGTACCCATTTTCTATATACAATTTAGCAATTTTGACAAATACCATATATACTTCTTTTTAAATTGAGACAGAGTCTCACTCTGTTGCCCTCAGTAGAGTGCTGTGGCATCATAGCTCACAGCAACATCAAACTCCTGGGCTCAAATGATTCTCTTGTCTCAGCCTCCCTAGTAGCTGGGACCACAGATGCCCACCACAACACCTGGCTATATTTTAAGTAGAGACAAGCACCCCAATCAAGATGGTAAAAGATTTCATTATCTCAGAAAGTAGTTTCCCCTAGCAGCCGATCCTTACTCCCAACCACTCAGCCCAAGACAACCATAGCTCTGATTTCTATAACCACAGGTTTAATCTGGCTGTTTCTGAACTTGAGAAAAATAGCATCACGACAGGCTGTACCCTCTTGCATCTGGCTCATCTGACTCAGCGTAATATTTTTGAGATCCACCCATGTTGCTGTTCCACATATCAGCAGGTGGTCCCTTTCTGTTGCAGAATATTTTGTCGCCCATATATCAAAATTTGTTTTGCTATCCATCTGTGGACAGACATTGGAATCATTTCTCATTTGGTGCTATTAAAATAAAGCTGCTGTAAACATTTGTGTTCAAATCTTTTTGTAAACCTATGTTTTGATTTCTCTACAACAAATAGCTAAGAGTGGATGGCTGGATGTTAGGTTAGGTGTACATAAGTATAACTTCATAAAAAAACTGAAGATTGTTTTCCAAAGCCCTTCCGGCATTTGGCATTTTGCCACCAATATATGGGAATCCTGAGGGCTTCACACCCTCACCCACAGGTGATATTGTAGTTCTAGGTAATCTATTGAACGTAAGGAGCTACATCTCCTTGTGGGTTTACTTTATTTTATTCTGATGCACAATTAGGTTGAGTATCTTTTTAATGTCCTTGCTTTCCATTTCAATATCTTGTTTTGTTACATACCTGTCACAAACAAATATCAGATATCTATAACAAACAAACAGATATCTGCTTTGTTTTAGTTTTTTCCCCATTTTTAAAATTTTTGGGCTTTCTATCCTTTAATGTGTTGGATTTTAGGAGTAACATACCTTTTGGATACTTGTCTTTTTATTGGCGCCATGCTACAAATATTTTCCACAGGACTTATTTTAAAAGAAAATACCACTGAAGCAGAGAACATGGCGAGCCACTTTCAGCTAAGTTAATGTTTATAATCAATTCTGCTTTCAGCAGAGGAACTGGACTGTGAGATTTATTGAGTAGTAAAGAAGGGAGAAGGAGGAAGAGCAGGACGGGCCAGAGCAATGGCAGGGAAAGCAAATGTGATCTACAGAGGATGCGGCTTCGGGAGTGGTTAAGGCAGAATTCCCCAACACACATGCAATCGGCAGCAGCTTCCCATGCCGAGATTACGTCTGAGTTTAGACCTAATGAGAATTAGCACCGCAGTCGACTTCTGAAATCTGTCATTGTCTTCATAGTGGTGAAGTGTGTATCATGTGACAAACCTCACATAGAACTAGAATTTCAGAACTCTAAGAATTGTTTATTCCCACTCGTCTCTTTTTGCAGATGATAAATTTGAAATCCAGAGCAATCTGAAGTGCCCAATGTCACATCATCAGGTCTATGTTCTGAAGACTGATGTGATTCACTTTGTGAAAAGTGAGAAATGACAGCGTGTTGAGTGTGTGATAGACAATTTGGGAGACTCATCTGAGACGTGTAATATACAGTCTTGTGTTTGAGAGACTTTCAGTTGAATAAGAAGGTAAGATCCTCCCACAGAATAATTCAGGAACAATGGAATAGGCTTTATTTTCACAGGGAGTTGGATTCAGTCCAGAGACCTCCGACAGTGACCAGCTTTGAAGATCTTGGGGAAGACCATGGCAGGTTGGGACGTCAGGGTTTCTACCTGTCATTGGGTATTCACAGCCAATCATATTACTCCCTTCCAGAAGTCAGAAGATGTGTCTGCCGACTGGTTAGCCCAGCTCTTGAGGACCTTCCTGAAATGTGGGTTTGTAGGCGTTTTAACCGGAATGAGGGCTTGATATGCACTTGCCCATTGATGGACGTGTTTGTTGAGAATAAAGATTGGGAAAATAAAAGAGGCTTCAACTCTATTCTCAAGAGTGTTAGTACAGGAGACTCCACTTCAGAACTTGCAGAAGACTGGGGTCTGCTGAAACAGGTCATTTTAAAGGGGCATCCGTGCTGCAGGTCAGCACTCAAGGAATGTACCCAGTGGGTTGGCAAGAAGAGCGAATACGCCTTCTAAAAAGCAAGTGATAAAGCGGATATTTTTATACTACTTTATTTTTATTAATGATCATCATATTAGTGGCTGCTTGTGGAGCAAATTCTATTCTAGGCAGAGTTCTAGACACTTTATAGTTAACCAAATGCATTCAAGAGCTTTTTCTCATTTCATTCCACAAACGCCCCATGTCTTAGGCAGGAAAAATAATAATGTTTTCATACAACAGATAAGGAAATGGAGGCAACGGTTTTCTTTTTATAAATGGCATGGAATTGGGAAGCAGACAGGCTTATGTTTAAATATTAGTAAGTTCATGGTTTTCTCATGGTTGATTTCATTTAATACTCAGCTGACCTGAGAAATAGGTATTCTCAGCACTAGAATAGGTATTCTTTCTAGAAAGGGAAACTGAGGCTCGGAAACCTGAAGGATCAATAACGACAAGTTCATGGCCAGACTTGAGCTGAACCCAGACCCCTACTTCCCTGGCAGCCTCTTCTCCTAATCTTGTGTGTTATTAGCAGTCATATTCGGATATCGTTCATCCATATTTTCTCAGTGGGCATAATTTTCATACTTCTGCTCCTGTTGTATATACAGTTCCATGGGGTGGGGTCTAGGGTAGGGTTGGCCTGTTCACCTCCGTTTTGAGCAGCTGGACCAGACAAAGCATTGAAAAGTGTTCCTGAGTACTGTGAGGGCATAGTTATGTCAGATCTTTTATGGACCAATCCTTTATCTCTCCGTGGCTCTCTTTCTTAATATAAAATAGAAGTGGTTTATTTTCTAAGGGGTTTGGGTTAAAGAAAAGGAAGGAAAACCCACACCTACCATATGTTGACCTCTAGGGGAGTACAAAGAACTCGTCTTTGCAGGCTTGGAGTGAGCACCTGCCAGAAAACCCTCCGTCCCTAACTTGCTCAGAGCTCCTCACCGTGCTCTCCTTGATGGAGCATGCTTCTCTCTCCCTTTTGACCTTTTTCCCTTGAGCTTCTCAGCAGACCCTAATGGTTATGTCTGCTTTTCTCTAGGAGCCTTGCATCTGTTGGTACAATCCAACTATCAACTAATAGCAAGACATTACTAAGTTTCCTTGTGGGATTGCCCAGTACAATGGACTCTGCAGTACATTAAAGGGCCATGCAGGAAAAGATTTGCATCCTAGCCTTATCCCACTGTGCAACTTTCAGCAAGGAATGTGGCCTCGCTGCATCTCAGTTTCCTTATCCATTATCACAGGGATAATCACTTCTAAATCTCAGTCTACTGAGCCACTTTGTAGATGCTAAAGCTCTCTGGCAACAGACAGGATAATTATTGTTCTTGGGCAAGATGACATTTGAGAAGATGTTCCCGAGAAGCTGACTCAGCATCCATAGCCAGCCAGGGGTGCCTGGTGCCACTGACAAATGAAAGATAATGAGCTGGCCATGGGGCAGCCTTTTGAGAAAGCAGTGCGTGGTGACAATTCCCAGTTTTAAAGGTGAAAACTGACACTTCACTAGGAAACTTAATCCTTGGATTGTTAAGACTCAGTATGTTGGGGGGGGGAGCAAAGAACCTCCAGGAAGTAAAAGCAGCTAACTCTCCTCAGTTTTCTTTGTCTGGATCAGTTTGGATGAGAGGGGAAGATGTATAGTATTTATATGGAGTGAGCTGGAAGCTGAAGGACCCTGGAGAAAGACCTGCTTCGGAGAGACCTCCGAGTTCTGTTGCTGATGAGATGTGGGACTGCATCACCAGGGACACATTCTGTCCCATAGTAAGCGTGTTACTCCATCTGTAGAAAGGCGGAGTAGCAACATCACCCTAGCAGGACTGTTGTTGGGAATTAAATGGCAGCTTGGTGCCTCCTTCTATGGCAGCGGTTCTCAACCTGTGGGTCACGACCCCATTGTAACCATGAAAATACATCAGGGCATTAGGAAGGTTGAGAACCACTGTTCTGTGGCCACCCACTGTCACGAGCACAGAGGCCTGGGGAGGAGGAGAAAGGGAATAGAAACCATGATTACTGATGGAAAGGTGCCAGAGCCCTGCTTCTGGGGTGCTCAGCTCCTACTACCTAAAAATTCCCATCTCTTCTAAGCAGACCTATAACTGGCAGATTTCTCTTCCTATAAAGAAAGGAACCCCAGGCTCAATGCCCTGAGCCTATCAGGATTGGCCTGTGCCTGGTAATGTAGTGTTGCCTCTTCTTCCCCATATCTTCAAGGGTTGGCATCAAGGAAATTTGGCTTTAGGGAACTGGACCTGTGAGCACCAGCTCTCGCCCTCAGTAGCTCCATCACAAAGGGCGAGGGTCCCCTCGTCTCCTAAGTCTCCCTTTCTCTACCTGTAAACCAGGGGGTAAATGAGATGATCTCTAAGAGCCCTTCCAGCTTTACAATTCCATGGCTCCTTAAAGGCTAAATACAAAACAAAACCCTGGGAACAGATAAATTCATCAAAATGAAAAACTAGAACTCAGTTATTAGATGCAGGCATTGGAGGGAAGCCAGGAGGCTGACACAGCTCTCGCTGGCAAAGGCAATCTCTCCATCAACATCCCGTCTCCCACCCTGGCCCAGCTCCGCGGCGAACCTGCTGTGCTTTGGAGAAGGCAACAAAAGCCCAGGCCTTCTGCACAGAGAGCAGGTGGACGAAGCTGCAAGGTAGAAGGGACGCCTGTTTGTTCCACACCTCTGTGCCATTATAGGAGCCTGTATGGCCTCTCCCCTCCCAAGGATGGTCTTTGTGAGTAGAGAAATAAGCCAGATCCGCCTCTGAGATGCAGCGCACCAGAGGAAACAGTCTCACTCTGCAGTTTGACCTGGCTCTGTTGCCCGTCAGCTCTATCAGGTCTTTTCTGCACAACCTTGAACAGGTTACACACTCCTTTTCAGAGCCTCAGCTTCCTCAACACCAAAACGGGGCCCACAGCTCCGCCTACCTCAAAAGTATTGCGGTGCAGGTCAAGTTTTTGAAATGAACTTGAAAGTCCTCAAGTCCGCGAATGTCAGATCTTGTCATTACCAATAGCAGGTCCATATTTGAGAGATTGGCTGGCCTGCTCTTGCAGCTGCCTCGATGTTGGTGCTGATTCCAGACACAGTCAGGGCACCCTGTGCTTGGCAGCAGCTGGAGAGGAGCTGGGAATCCCTGTTCCCTGGGCGGCGTGGGAGCAGAGAATAAGCTTGGAAGCCCCAGAAGGAAAGCTGCATAGAGGGTGCTGTTTATCACCCAGGGCAGCTCAGCTCACTTGTCAGAGCAGCTGCCCCTGGGCATGTGGGTCCTCTCCCCTGTGCTGCCCAGTGGGAGAAGCCTGGAGCAGAAGGGAAAGCCCTGCCTGAGGATGCCATTGCTTCCTGCCCACCCTTCCCAGGTGGTGCTAGTGAGACCTCAATTCATCTTTAAGGTGGTGGCCCATCCCTTCTGGACAGAAGCCATTGCTTCCCTAGGATGAGGGCTTTATTGAAAAGAGAAACACCTTTGCTCTCCCAATTTCATGTCCTCTGCCCCAATTATGCACAAGCACGATTACCCTGGGGTGCAAATCAGCCCACCTGCAGAAGCACACACAACCTGTCTGTAAATTCTCCAAAACAGGACGGCCACAGCATATGTGATTTCCCCCAAGGTCCAATAGACCAGTGCCCCATAGCATCGTCTTAGCATCAGACACTTGAGGGGCCCTGGGAAAAGAAACAGGGCATAATGACCCTGACTGAGCCGCCTTCAGCAGCTGCTAAGTTAGCTCTGCTTGTCAGTGTCAGGCAGCCAAACTGGATTCCATCTGAGAGGGTTCGTTTCAGACACCTGTTCACAGATGTCTGTGGATAAACTGAGGATATTTGAAGCCATTAGGAAAAAAGGAACTTTCCAATTTGGAGCCCGCAGCAGGCTGAGGAGCTCTCTCCATCTCTCTTTGGGTGCCCAGCCGCCTTTGAGGACCTTCAAGAGCTGAGTGGCCTGTGAGAAGGACAGAGAGAGAAAGAGAGACAGAGACAGAGCGAGCAAGGAGCCACTGGGTACTATGTGATATTAAGAGCCTCTAGCATTTCTGTTTTCCCTTCCTGAGGGTCCAGTGGGTGTCTGTGTTTTATCCACGCCTTGGGTGATTCTGTGGCTTCTGTGTACCATGGCTGCCACTGTCCTGTGCCATCAGCCACAGCCTCACTAGGGGTGGACAGGGCAGAACTTCGCTGTCTGTCTGTCAGGCTTTGCCAAGCCTGATGTGGGGTAGAACAGTGGGTAGCATTGGTTTGGGGTCTCTGGCCCCAGAATGCAGGCCCTGGGAGTACCACACCTGGGCAGCAGGGCAGAGTGGGGCCACGGGGCATTTGGTGGCTAAGACCCTGCACATCCAGGACAGTCGCCAGTGTGCTGTAAGCCTGCATGCACCTCTCTGCAACACCGTTCTGTCTCTCTCTCCCTCTCTATCTCTCCCTCTCTGTCTCTGTCTCTTTGTCTCTCCCTCTCTGTCTCTCCTTCTCACTTCCATCATTTTCCAGCTGCTTTCTCAACTTTCCAAACCCAGCTCTTTCTGTCACACCTGGCCACGCACTCACTCTCTGCGTGACCAAGGAAAGCCATGTTCCCGCTCTGCTTCTCCCACATCTACCTGTAAAATAAAGAACATTGAATCAAGCGTCTCAGAAGGGCCTCTGGGTTCTGGCGACTAATCATATGATGACTTCCCATTTTCTTTCTGCCAAGTTCCAGAAATGGAAACCGTCTGAACTAAGTGCTGATGATCCTGGAAGCTTAACATTCTTTTCTTTCACAGAAAGGATTTTGCTGGCTAGGGCTTCCCAGGGAATAGACCAAGTGCCCTTCCTCAGACTCCATGACCTGCCAGCTTCTCCTGGGAGGACCCTGGAGGCCCTGGGGGTCAGCATACTTGCTGCTCTGTGCCTTCATCACAGTAGACACCTGTCATTGCTTCTGAATGACTGGCTTATCCCATGGTTGCTTTCTCTGCAGGTAAGCGCTCCTTGTTGGAGTTGCTGTGTAGGTGCATGGCCAAGACATGGTTCTGAATTTATCAGCTCATGGTGCACCACTGTATGCACCAGCTCATTGTGGGCCACCCAGCAAGAGCCAGGGCAGGGACAGAGAAAGGGGTTGGTCAGGAAGAAGAAGAAAATCTCCTCTCCATGTTCCATAGCCAGGAGGTTCCCAGCCGGCAGGAACCCAGACAGGACAGAGGCACAGCACAGCTGGAGGCAGCGCCTTGCAATTCCCCTCTGCCTGGCTCCCAGGGGCACTGGCACTGTGTGTGCCTTTAATTGTCTATATACTATTTTTAAACTAAATATTTTTTAAAAAGCAAAAGTGTTAAAGGTGGAACAAATAACCTAAGTCCATGGGCAGAAAGGGAAATATGGTGGATTGGGGCAACTCTTACCCCATAGAAGGAAAAAAGGGAGCTTCAAGAGAGGTAAGTCACCTTCCTCCCACAACAGAAGTGGATGACTAAATGGAATGTGTCCCTTTACAAGGGATACTTTGTGGTGAGTGGACAATGTCTTCGACTGAGACTGTAGATTATGGGAGGAAAAGGTTCAAATGTGGGGAACAGGGTGTTGGTGCCAGGAAACCTGGAGCCTGCTGGTGGGAGAGGTGCTGGGGGACGGAGCTGCAGCAGGTGCCAGTCACAGGCTCTTCCTCCTGGGAGGAATTAAATTGCATGGGCCTGTCTTGTAAACTCCAGGGGCTTCCCCACAAAGTCCCTAGGCCATCAGAGCAAATGCACAGCCCAACCAGAGCCCTGAAGCCCACCCCAATGCTGCCTCAGCCCTGCCATCTCTGCTGCCTCAGCCCTGCCCCCACCCCAGTCCCTAACACTGAGTATCAGGCTCAGGCCGGATGTGGAACAAAGCCAGCTAGATAATGCAGAGACTGAGCCAAAACAGCTGGGAGATTGAAGAGAAGCTTGGAGAGAAGTAAAGTAGATTTCTATTTCTTGTTGGTACTGTTAAAATGTCCCTTTAATGGGCAAGCCTTCCTGTTAAATGAAGGGGAAAGGGAACTCTACGACAAGTAGCAGCCGTAAAACAAAGGGAACAAAAGGAGGAAACTGCTGGAATGGGTTTGTTGCCATAGATCTATGGAGACACAAGGCTGGGCTGATGAATGGATCGAGGTGGCACTTGCAGCGAAGAGCCGGGAACAGGGGAAAGAAGCTGGCCGCAGACAGAGAAAAGGGACTTGGGAGTTAAGCCAAGCTACTGATTATAAGGTAGCCAGGTCAGGTGCCCCGCACTGGGAAAGTGTTCCAGAAAAAAAAAAAAAATTAAGAAACCAAGTTGTTTGGCCCACCCACTCACTGCATTTACAGTTACAAGTCCCCCTGCGTCAGCTCCAGTGACGGTAGGCAGCACAGGCCATCCAGAAGATGAGATGTCTCAAGCCATTGGCTGGAAAGTGAAACAGACTTTCAGTAAGCACTCTGAGCCACCCCATCATGGTGCATGTGCTCGCTCTCTCTCTCTCTCTGTCTGTGTTTCTCTCTCGATCAGTGGTCTCTCTGTCTCTCACACCCTTTCTAAAGGGAAGGAGTAAGTTACAATAGCAAGAGACACTTAGAAGTAAACCTGTCTTACTGCAGGGAAAGAGGAGTGTAAATTTTGTACAGAACCTATAAAATGAAGCTACTCTCCTCCGAGAGCAGTACTGGTTATTGCATCAAAAGTGACCTATAGCCACAGAAGGCCTATAAATCCCAGCACTTATAGGGTCCTACCTCACAAATGCTCCAGGTAATTAAATTGCATGGGCATGTCTTGTAAACTCCAGGGGCTTCCCCACAAAGTCCCTAGGCCATCAGATCAAATGCAGAGAGATTCTTGGGCGGTGCCTGTGGCTCTGTGGGTAGGGCGTCAGCCCCATAAACTGAGGGTGGTGAGTTCAAACCTGGCCCCAGCCAAACTGCAACAAAAAAATAGCTGGGCATTCTGGGGGATACCTGTAGCCCCAGCCAGTTGGGAGGCTGAGGCAAGAGAATCATTGCCCTAAGCCCAGGAGTTAGAGGTAACTGTGAGTTATGATGCCACGGCCTCTATCAAGGGTAATAAAGTGGACACTGTCTCTAAACAAAACAGAACAAAGGCAGAGAGGTTCAATCAAAAGCCCAAGGCCAGGACTGGGGGACCCACTCCCCACTTGGGTCTGTGAAGCAGCTCTGTGTCCCTTCTCTCCCAATCTCAGGGGCCTTAGTGCTGGCTGCACCATGGAGCCCACCTGGAAACCTGGGACAGGCAGAGGGCTGCAGAGTGAAGCTCGTGCTTCCAAAAGTCTGATCCTGGGCACCACCCATGCCTGTGCTAATGCACCTCCTGTTCCTGGAATGCCCTCTTCGCCTAGTCATTCCCTGACCTGGGCCACATTTGCTCATCCCCTCAGACAGAGCCAGTGTCCTCTCAGCATGGTCCCAATCGCTCCCCTTGCTCTTGTCACCTGACCTGGGTTGTAGCCAAGTCTCTCCTTCCCCTAAACTGGGATGTTCTCCTGAGCTGGGGAAGCCTGGTTTGTCTCAGCAGCCCCTTGTCTGGGGGTGGCTACAGTAGCTGAGGTATGGAAGGTCGTTGGTAAGTGACCATCAATGAAGAGATGGATATCAGAAGCCAGGCAGCCCAGGGCTCTGCCTGCCTTCAGGACCTCACAGCCCCTCCTGTAGTCCCCGCCCTGAGCATGGCTCATACCCACTTTCTGCCCTGGGCCCATCAGGGCAAAACCTGAGTCCCCTTCTGCCTTTGTTCTTCTTTGCTTCAGCTCTGCCTCAAAGACAGGATGCCCTCCCCAGTCACAGGCAACTATCTTTAAACAGCTCTCAGGGTCAAAGGGCATTGACCTCATGCTGCACACCCCATCACATCGTCACCCCATCCAGCTACTCTGCCGTGCTCAGCCTTCGCCCCCACCTGCAACACTCTATAGTTCACCTCTTTATTTTTATCTCTCTCTCTCCTCAAATGTGGGAGGCTTTGTCCTTTTGTTTGCTGCGTTATCCTTGGAGAGGCCAAGTCACGGATGTTAAGTTAGTGGATGCCATGGTTCTCAGACTGGAAAGTAACTAGTTCCTTCTGGATTAACCCTACAGCCCCATTTCCATGTAGCCTGGAAACCAAAAATGAACATAAGTCACTGTTATTTACTGGGTGTGGATGGGGGCATCTAATAATCCCCCTTTGATTCCTATTTACTGGTCTATGCCAACCTCAGGCCCCCAGACCCCCTGGCCCCTGGGTCCCAGGTCTTCAGCCTGGCTTGTGACATGCAGGTCCTCATTGCTCAGTGTGAGGGGACTTCCCTGGGCCCTCATCATCATCTCCTCACATCCACACAGGTCAAGGCAGCCTGGGGCTGAGCACAGCCCAACCAGAGCCCTGCAGCCTACCCCAGTGCTCGGGCTTCTCCTGGCTAACTTATTTGAACAGCTTGTTTGGGACAAAGAGCACTGAGCAGAAGGGCAGAAACTGGCACACAGCCGGGCCAGGCATTTCTGCACTTGTTACCTCACTGACCCTTCACCATGCTCCACAGAGGTCAGACATGTCAACCATGTTATTGAAATCAGGTAAATGAGACCAATCGGTTATGTTGCCCAAGGCCCCCTGGTTAGCAAGGAGCAGATCTTCAAGTCCAGATCCTTCCGATGCTACTGGCCATTCTCTTTAACAGAGTCGTGATACCACTAGACATTTGAGGGAAAAGAAAAGACGATTGAGGGCTTTTATTCTTATACCTGTTTCAAACACTCTGGAAATCCCACTGCTTTGGGGTGATGGCCTGGATGGAATGGCATGAATGTGACTCCCAAGACTCTTGGAATGGAAAACGGCCTGAGAGATCCTGTGGGGCCCAGGCCACCCATTACATAGATGAGGAAACTGTGGCCCAAGAGGAAATGGTTGCATCCAGATTCTCACAAATAATGAGGACCGAACAGCACCGAGAACTCTAGGCTTCCATTTCCTAGGCTGTACGCTGATCACCTAGGAGTCCTTTTGATGGCCTCCACACCGAAAAGAGAGATGAGTGCTCAGCCTTTCCCTGTGGGGCATTCCCAAGTGAGGAGTTGTGCTCTTGACTGATCCACAGGGTGTGGGACTCACTGAACCCACACAGGGTTGCACAGAATGTCCAGGGACAGGCTAGGCCCTAAGGGAGCCAGGGGCAGCAAATATGGGAGGAAGGGCTGAGTAACACTTGCTGGAAGTAGCGGAGAGGACACTGTGTAGGCCATCCTGAGTCCCATGCAGAATCCAGACTGACTAGCCCCTTGCCTGTTTCCCAAGGGCTGCCCCACCCTGCAAAGGGGAGCAATGAAGTAGTGGGATCTGCCGGGGAGGAATCATGCCACTCCGACCTCTCTACCTCCACCAGTGGGGACACAAATCGGGCAGCCCCTGGGGAGTCGGCCTCGAGATGGGACATTTATGACCCTCCTTTGGAAACCCAACTCTCGGATGGCTTCTGCCTCATAAGCAGACCTGCCCACGTAGAGCCCAGACAGCGGTGTGGTTGATTTACACCTTTAATACCTGGACCTTCATTTAGCCTGTCTGGAAAACACATTTCGGCGTGTGAAGCTGGAGTTTTTCTTTCCTCGTCCATCCTCACTCGACATTAATTTCGAAGGCTGGTTTTGTTCTCATTGTCGTTTTCACAGCTCCTTTTTGGACAGGTCAATTCTTCTGCCTCAGACAACACCCGGGCTGACCACAGCTCACCTTAGCTTCCGGGGACCCTGGGGGGCTAGGACTTGGGGGGGGGAAGGTTAGGCATGCTTTTTGAAACTTCAAAAGTTTCCACAAAAACCATTTGTAGGTATAGTAGTAATCACCCACGACCATCCCAGATCAAAATTACAGTATCCTGGCTCAGTGCCCATAGCACAATGGTTACAGCGGCAGCCACATACACTGAGGGTGGCGGGTTCCAACTGGCCCAGGCCAGCTAAACAACTGCAACAACAACAACAAATTACAGCACCCTAACATTTTCACCTGTTTTTGTTTTTCCAAACAAACACATGGTTTATACGCTGCTAATGAAGTTCGCATGAATGCTTAGAACTATTTTTATCCAGTATTGCCTCATTAGGGGGAAGGTATCTACTCTTGGCGGTGAAGTTTGTTTTTTGGTAGAGAACAGGGCAATAAGATTTTATAGGGTCTTTTTTTTTTTTCTATCCCAAGAGACCCTTAATAGTTTTCCATGGCAACAGACAGCAGAATGCCACGCAGATAGCTTGAGAAGATTATCATCTCTATGTGTCCCCTGGGACATGGATTTCTTTCCATGGATTCTCCATAAGTTATACACCCAAACCATGCTTTTGGAATCCTTTTGGATGTCTCACTTTGAAGTGTTTATGCCTTGATTTTCCTGGGTTCGTTTTTTACTATTCTTCCCCCCCCCTTTTCCCATTTGTTCTTATGTTTTTTCCTAAGAACGCATACATGAGAACACAGACACTCAACTTCCCCAAAGCAGTCTTTTTAATCCATTCATGCGATTTTTCTCAATGATGGAATCATTCATTCTAAAGAAGTGGTGCTTATGGGGTCTATGAAACTTAGTGGAGAGGGGAGAATTGATCTTGTCAATACTTTGAGGGAGAAAAGTTTGCGTATGGTCCCATCATAAATGAGAGGACAGTATAACTCAGCAAGACTGCGGCTTATTCAAGGTGACGAATGATAAAGAGCCTTTCACATCTAAGCCTAGAGACTCACTCGGGGATCTGGCCTGGTCGGTTGGACCCTGGGGTCTCCAGGAGGAGCCACCAGGGATAGTACAGGAATAAGAGGGTCTGAGAGGATGAAGGAGTGGGCAGCTGTGGGCAGGTCAGGATAAGCCTGGATCCCCAGGACAGTCTAGCCAGATGCCCAAGTCAGGCAACAGGTGCATCGTGTTCTCCTGCAGGCTTGAAGCCCTCTCTGGATATGAAATGACAGAGCAGGAAGTGTGCCTCCTGTCTTCTCATCAGAGCGTGTCCCTTTCCTAGATCCAGGGCGAGCCCAGAAATGCACATGATGGGAAAGAAATTTCTAGAGAGGAGGTAGCTGCAGCAAGCATCTGGGTCCTCCATGCAGAACCTCTGAGAACACTAAGGGAATGAGAACAGGGAGAGAACCCACGGCGTTCACCATCCTCCTGCCTGCTACCTTCCTCCCTCTAGTTATCTAGAAAGAAACTGGTCTGAGAAGGGGGAATTGTCTTACCCATATTTCATGTTATGGGTAAGAGAATTTCCTTTCTCTCTTTCAACTATCTGATAAAGACAGAACTGTTCTCTGGTCTCGTAGGCACCCTCTCTGCCACCATCCTAGTGCCCAATCACAGTGACAAATGATGCTTGTGGGAGTCCCTGCTCAAGGCTTTCTGCTCTTAATGAGAAAGGGGAGGGTGCAGAGGGCCAGGTCCGGACTTGCAAAGGGGTGTCCTACGGCACAGGTCCACCATGCTCAGTCGGGCTCTGCTAAGCCCTCTCGTCCCCCGCCTAGCCCCTGCCATCCCACTCAGCCTACCCTGTTTATTCCCAGGGAAAAGGGAGGTTTGGAATCACCTGTGACCAGGGCTGTGTAGGCTTGGCACTGGGGAAGGAGGGGACACTGGGTGGCTCGAAGGATTGGACCACAGAGAGCGGGAAAGGAGGAAAGAAAGAAGAGGACCAGAGGGAATAAGGACATGGAAAAGACACACGGAGAGGCATGATAAGAAGCGAGGAGGTGGGGGACAGACTGCGGAGAGAAAAGCACGCTGTGAAGCCCAAGTGTCTGTGTGTGTTTCAAAACGAGAGGAGCAGGGGGGCGGACTTGCCCCCCATGCACAACCATAAAAAAAAAAAAAATTAAGGGAACAGTTTTCCTTTTAAATCTACTTCTCCAGGGAGAGAGAAAAATATCTTTATTTCCCCTTAACTCCCAGCCGATCACACTCCATTTCCTTCTCTCTTCTGTTCTCTAAAAACAGTGCAATTGCTAGTTCGCTCTTAGTAGAATGAGATCTATCTAATTAAAAAATAGCTTTGTTAGTTAGCATCAACAAGGGGGGAAATGGGTGTCCAGATGCGCCGGCCTGGGATAGAGCCTCCGAACCTGCCAAGCCTTTATTATTTTTTTTTTTTTGTAGGGGGATGGGTAGGAAGGTTACTTTTGTTTCCCTAAGGAAAAATGTCTCTTTTCTCCCCTGTTTGCTTTGGCATGAAAGAGAGAGAGAATTATCTGGATGGAGACTCTGCAGGGAGCTCCCTTTTCTTTGCTTGGCGTGCTGCGCACTGTGAATTGATACTGTACTGATAATTTGGAGGCGGGGAGGGGAGTGTGTGGGGAGAGAGCATTCAACGTTGTAAGCATCTGCAAAAATCACTTTGCTAAGAAATGATCTTTTTCCTCTGCACAATGGCAAAATGTCACCCTCGGAATCTTCTCCTGACAGTGGCAGTGGTGGTGGCAGCGAGAGAGCATAATTCCCCATGTCTCCATTGAGATAGTTATTTATACAATTCTGCGCTTGGAGTCAAAGTCTTTTTTTTTTTTTTAAACTTTGCGGGCTGCTGCGGCTTTTGCAACAAAATAATTATTTTTGTGCCAAGTACTTAGGTAACAAGATAAACAAGAGGCAACATAAATGGAATGTAAATATGGAACAAGTGTCTGTGAAGAGAAAGGCAGCCTGGGGCGAGACAGAGCTTGGCTTGATTTTGTGCAGCTGGGAAATCCCTGGGGACCCTCAAAAGCTTCCTTCCTCTGTCGCTCAGTGGGTCTGTGACTCACCAGGGAATGGCTGGTGCCCAAGTCTCAGAACCATGGGAGCCTCGCCTCTGTCGAGGGTTAAATGGTAGAGTTAGGACACAGGATTGGCTTCATACCACAGAAAAGCTTCCTTTAGGGCACTGTTCACAGACCAGACAGCTGGGTCTGGGCCTTGACCCTGACTCCAATCTCTGAGTGACCTTAGATCAGTCACTTCTTTTCTCTAGACTTCCTTTCTTTCCTTCCTTCCTCCTCCCTTCCTCTCTCTTTTTCCTTCCTCTCTCTCTTTCCTTCTTTTCCTCCTTCCCTCTCTCCCTCCCTTCCTCTCCCCCTCCTTCTTTTTCTCCTTCCTCCCCCCCCCCCGACAGAATTTCACTCCTTTGCCTTGGGTAGAATGCCATGGTGTGTCATAGCTTACAGAACCTAAAACTTCCGGACTCAAGTGATCCTTCTGCCTCAGCCTCTTGAGTAGCTGGACGTATAGACACCTGCCACAACACCTGACCATTTTTTTCTATTTTTAGTAGAGATGGGGTCTCACTCTTGCTCAGGCTGGTCTCTAACTCCTGAGCTCAAGCAATCCACCCGTCTCAGCCTGCCAGAGTGTTAGGAATACAGGTGTGAGCCACTGCACGCAGCCTGTGCGTCTCATTTCTGACATGAGTGGTGGAACCAGGTGCACTCATAGATTCCCTAACTTGGTATGATGCTACCAAACATGTCCATTGTGGAGTAGACTTTGGAATCCACAACTCAGGAGCTGGGAAATACGGAATCAAAATTCCAAGTCTGAATGGCCAGGCAGTTGTCTTTTGCCAGTTCTCCCTGTAGCAGGTTGAATAGTGACACATTCCACCCATCCACCAAGGCATACAAACATATCTCCAGAGACTAAAGAGACACCGTCATGAGCCAGAGAATGCTAGGGGCCACCAGAAGCAGGAAGACGCAAGGAAGGAGCCTGGCCCAGAGCCTTTGGAATGACCATAGTCTTGAGAACACCTAATTTCAGTTTTCTGGTGTCCAGGAATCAGAGAGGATACTTTTCTGTTGTTTTAAGTCACCCAGTTTGTAACAAGTTGTCAAAGTAGCCCTAGCAAGCTAAGGTGCCATCACTGAGCTTAGATAGAGAATCCATTCTCTTCGCTGATGTCCTGTCTGGCATTTCAGCAGAAGAGACTCTGTTCAAAAGCCCTAATGGGGAAGGAGAGAGAAGAGAAGAAAATCTAGCAAGGCAGAGGAGACACCCCCTGCACTGAACCTGCCTTGGCTGATGTCCCACAGGACTCTGGGGACAGATTAGGAAAGCTCTCTATGGGAAAGGCTGTCCTATCACTTCTCCAGATGAGACATTATGGTAAGGCCACTGCCACGGCAGTGAGGGGACCTGGCTTCAAGCCCTCTCTTTCTGGCTCTCTTATTGTTTGACATTGGATAAGTGTTTTCTTTTCTTTTCTTTCTTTCTTTCTTTTTTTTTTTGCAGTTTTTTGGCTGGGGTTTGTACCCACCACCTCTGGCATATGGGGCCAGCACCCTACTCCTTTGAGCCACAGGCACTGCCTGGATAAGTCTTTTCACCTTTCTGGACTTCAAATACTTCACAAGTCAACTGAGAACATCGATCGTGATTTCCACCCTACCAGAGCAGCTATTCTTCAATATCCCATAATTATTCTCAAGTGAAATTCAGAAATAGTGGAACCTGTTTATATTTATAATTTGGAAAGTAAATATAACATTGAGTGACACAAAGGAGAGATAAGGAGAAAATAATTTATAATTAAATAAGCTTTTCAATATATAAGTGATCAGCGCTTGGCAAAATGTAAGTGATCGTATGTCTATACTAGGAAGTGCTGTAAGGTGGAACGTGGCTGTTTCTAGGTGGTTTGTATTAATGACTCAGGTCACACAGACAACATTGCCATCTACCCACGACACGCTTTCCCTGAATGGCAAACAACTCTTGGTAAACTCCCGGATAACACAATCTTTCTTGGATTTATAAGGAAATTAAGTTTCTGGAAAATACAGTCTATATTGAAACCATATTTTAAAATATAATTTGGTTTCATGTTATAAAAGGGAGTTCAGTTCTGGGCCTGGGTAATTATAAGCCTGTTTTTCACCTGCAGGATATTCTGCTATCATAAGGAGTTTGGGATAATTCCACCTCGGGAAAACCTCCCCCACACACTTTAGGGTTTTCAGAATTCCTGTGCCCTGCCATAAAGGCCAGCATTTCCTCCTGAGCATTGTGGTAAATGATACCACATCCTCAGATTCTCAGACTGACCCCTAAGGAAGGCACTGACCTCTTGGGAACCACTGGCTTAGCTACTACACTAGACCCTCACCCAGCCCTCTGCCGAATACCGCCACTCTCATCAATAGTGAATGGTATCTGCACCTTCTCTATTAGTCAACAAACATTTACGAAGTTTTCACTCCCTCTGTCCTGTGCTGAAGTTAGAGGAGGGTTGACGTTTTTAATTTGACCACATAAGGCCTGGGATGCTCTAAAGACTGGAACTAACTCCTCTTCCCCCCACCTTTCTTCCAGCCCCCCAGCCCCCCCTTCCTCTTCACTTCTCTTTTTCTTTCCATTCTTCCTTATTTTTATTTCCTCACTTTTTAAAAATTAGGT
Source organism: Galagoides demidoff (assembly GCA_963574575.1). Taxonomy (NCBI): domain Eukaryota; kingdom Metazoa; phylum Chordata; class Mammalia; order Primates; family Galagidae; genus Galagoides; species Galagoides demidoff. The sequence goes on from CAUYQV010040631.1 coordinate 18,050, forward strand.
TTCCTTTTTTTTTTGTAGAGACAGAGTCTCACTTTATGGCCCTTGGTAGAGTGCCAGGGCGTCATACAGCTCACAGCAACCTCCAGCTCTTGGCTCAGCCTCCTGAGTAGCTGGGACTACAGGCACCTGCCACAATGCTTGGCTATTTTTTTGTTGCAGTTTGGCCGGGGCCGGGTTCGAACCCCCCACCCTTGGTATATAGGGCCAGCGCCCTACTCACTGAGCCACAGGCACCACCCACAAATTAGGTTTTCTTTTTCTTCTTGTTTCTTCATTGTTTACTTCATTAGTTTTTTATGGATACATATTAACGGTACATGGGGGAGGGGTACCTAGGAAAGATATTTTTATATGTAGTATATGTGTACAATGTATAAGGATCAAATTGGAGTAACAAGAATGTTCAGCGCCTACGTATTTATCATTTCTTTGTGATGGGAACATTTCAAATCCTCTCTTCCAGCTATTTTGAAATATGCAATGCGTTGTTGTGAATTCTACTCACCCTGCTGAGCCATCTCACACTGGAACTTGTCCCTCCCATCTCACTGCGTGTGTGCACTCCCAGTTTCCCTTACTTTTTCTTTTTCCTTCCTTTTCTGCCAAATCGTCCCTAAGCTCTATTCTAGGGACTGGTATGAGGCCGGCTAAACAAGGACACCAGGGAGGTGGGTACATATTCAGATTTGTGGCTACTATTCAACAGAGTTTCAGATTAGAAAGTTGATGGTTTTCACACAAATGCTGTTCCCAGATGCAGCACCGCAAAAATGGGCGTCTGTTGCCAGCACATCTTCGGAGGAGGACTCTCCGTGTTGGCGTCAATATCAGGAGAATCATTGCAACTAGACGTCGTGCCTAGAAGACGCCCAAATTATTCACCTGGAAAAATATCAGCTTCAAATAATGCAGCTTCGGGGCAAGAGCAGTTCCAGAAAACAGGTCTCCAGGGGACGAACATCTGGGGCTGGATTTGAAATCAGTTGAGGTCACTCCTGCGATTAACCAGCCCGAACACAACAACCCCCTGTTCTTACGCACAGGCCTGTTTGTCTGTGTCAGCTACCAGATCTTTCTCAATAGTTACGTGGCATTTAATAAGCTACAAAGATGAGTTGTAGAAGTGAATTATAAATGATAGCGATTAATAATGAAAGATAAGATGCACCCAACTCAAACGTGTCTACAAGTGGAAGAAAATGTGACACAAACCCATTATTTTTTTAACCAGGCAGAAAGATCAAAGGAGGCAGCTTGGGCGGGAGGAACATAGCTTGCTTGTGGTGTGTGATCTTGCCAGGGGCAACTGGCTTTGTAGGTGCCACTGGAGGGCTGAGTAGGGAAAGGAGGCTGAAGGGGGAGTGGGTGGGGGGAAGTGATTGGAATCCCAGTCTGGCCCTTTCCTAGGGTCTGGGAATTCAGGCAAGCTGTTCAACCTTTCACAAAATGGGGGCAATGACACAGACCCCCTAAGAGCGCCAGGTGAGTAGTTGGAATCACCAGTCCCCAACCTTTCTGGCGCCAGTGACCCATTTTATGGAAGACAATTTTTCCACGGACTGGGAGGTGGGGTGGTTTGGGGATGATTTAAGCACATTGCATTTATTGCATACTTTATTGCTATTAATACGTTATATATTATAACGAAGTCATGATACGACTTACCATAATGCAGAATCACTGGGAGCCCAGAGCTTGTCTTCCTGCAACTAGATGGTCCCAACGCTAGCATCACTGCTTCAGCTCCACCTCAGATCATCAGCTGTTAGATTCTCATAAGGAGCACAAGCTCAATCCCTCCATTTACAGCAGGGTTCGCGCTACCCTAGAGAAGCTTAATGCCACAGTTGCTGATCTAATAGGAGGCAGAGCTGACGGTCATGTGAGGGATGGGGAGCAGCTGTAAATACAGATGAAGCTTCACTCCCTCACCTGTTGCTCACCTCCTGGTGCGTGGCCTGGTTCCTAATGGTCACAGAGTGGTACTGGTCTGCAGCCCAGGGGGTGGGGACCATGGTGATAACACACTTTGGAGGCTCATGGCAGCTCTGGCAAGGTCAGGATGCTCATTGCCTTTCAGTTCTGTCCCCCACCAACTCCACCCCACTAACAAAAGGCTGAGTAACAGGAGAGAGTGCAGCAAGCCCAAAGAGCCCAGAATTGCCTGGAAAAGAGAGAATATGGGTGGGATCCTGAGAGTCTCTTCAGGCCTGGCTGGACCCTGCAGAGAGGACCTGGAGTGAAGTCTGGAACAGCCTGGCACGTAGGGAGGGGAGGCAGCTTCTGCAGTCCAGGCTCCTGCCCTGGAAGGGAGGCTTGGGAAGAAGTGAGAGATGTCTTAGGAAGGTACCTTAGAGCTTCAGAGAACTCAAGGTCATTACTTTTAATTCTCCAGCCTCTATCCCAGTCTGCTTGGAGGCAGAGGCTCTCCCAGGAGTCCTCTCTCTGCAGAAGAAGACTGATCTAGAAGGCTTTCAGCTCATCCCAGCCACAGCCATTCGGGAGCACAGGGATCGGTATCAGTGGCTTACATCGATCAAACCACAAGCACTTATTGAGTTTCTTCTTGGTGCTTTATCTTCCTAAGCACAAAGCTGATCATGTCACTTCCTCATTTAAAGATGTCCATCGACTCCTCATCACCTATAGGACACAACCGGAGGCTCACAGGGGGGCAGACAAAACTCATCCATCTGCTTGTTCTCCACTGCCCACTTCCAAACCCCTGGTCCACCAATGACCACACCAGTGACAGCCACATGCTCACATACCCTCCAGTGCTGCTGGACACCATTCCCATTGCACCCTGGAAATGTCCTGAAATTATGGGGGAGGGGGGTGATAGTCCCTTTTCTAGTTCAAATCACTTCTTGCAGTTTTCCATTGAGACTTCCGTAAATCTAACTCTTCTTACCCCAGCTGGCCTTGGGCTGCTGACAGGTAAACACAGTGATCCCCTTGAAAGCAAGTTGAGCCAGGAAATCCTAAATTTCTGTCACTCGCCACTGGGATTCACTTGTTGGCAGAATCTTTGCAGCTTTTCCCCAAGGCATCGAAGCGTGCTTCTTCCTGTGATTGCCGTGCTGGCTCATTTTCTTTTACAGAATAGGAGGGACCAGAATAGCCCCATTCTTATTGGAAGTCAGGAGGCCCACAGGGCAGGACACTTGCTCTATCAGAAATCTGATCCAATCAGCACTGATTAAAGGATGAAGTTCAGAGGCGTATACCTCAGAGTAGAACTGAAACCCAATATGAAGAAAAAGAAAGAAAGAAAAAGTTAAGTCAAGAGAGGTTCCTTAACTCTAGTCAATGAGGGATCACACCACAAACTTTTTTTTTCTTTGTTGTCTTAATTATTTTTTTTGGTTTTATATACAGTTTGAAATACTTTCATCAAACTGGTTAACATAGCCTTCACAGCATTTTCTTAGTTATTGTGTTAAGACATTTATATTCTACATAGTAAGTTTCACATGTACCCTTGTAAGATGGATGGTAGGTGTGGTCCCACCAATTACCTTCCCTCCACCCACCCTCCTCCCTCCCCTCCCCTCCCTCTCCCCTTTCCCCACATTCTTGGGCTATAATTGGGTTATAGCTTTCATAGTAGGACTGAGTACAGTGGATACTTTTTCTTCCATTCTTGAGATACTTTGCTAAGAAGAATATGTTCCAGCTCCATCCATGTAAACATGAAAGAGGTAGTCTCCATTTTTCTTTAAGGCTGCATAATATTCCATGGTGGACTGTTTGGGGTTCTCAGGGTAACCGAAGAATGCAAAGAAGAAGAAAGCAGCCCACTCAAGAAGACGAGGTTTTTCAGAAGCCATTCTTTCTCCAGCATGCATGCACTGTTCTCATTCTTGTCCTCTGAGCAACTGTGGCCCACCTGCCACCTCAGAGCGCATGAGTCAGGTTTGAGTCAGGGAGGGAGGGTCCTCTTGAATATGCCATAGTCTTTACTTCACCCTCATTTTAAAATAAACCCCATTTAAAAAGCTGGTGTCTACAACTAGAATCCTAACTTACTGACTCAATATCAGCATGAATAGTCAAGTTTCGGGGGACACCAAATTACAAGGAGACAAAATTTTCTTAATTCACGGTCTGAAATATAATTATTTTGGAAATTGCCCCTATTGGTAGACCTATATATAGACCCAAGTCAAAATCAAAAAGTTGTCCTGAGAGCTTAGAACCAGGGCAAAGAGTTTAGTCAGAGGTATGGCCGGTTCATTGCAACAGGTGACTGCAGACTGATCTGCCTTAGGGTTAATCGGGCTGGTGCATCAGGAATACAGAGTCTGTTGACTTCTACTCCTAGGCTCCACTTGAACTGTACGATGGTTTTGGCTGTTGGGATGGGATACTCTCGTGGCTGAGAGTCCTGTCACCTTCATTGAACTGACATTGCCATTACTGCCTTTGGAGGGATTTACTTTCTTTGTGGCCAATTTTCTTCACATCAACATCTCCTTCTTTAGATTTGTTCAGGCCTCCAAAAGAGTTGGAGTAATCTGGCCGGGCGTTGTGGTGGGCGCCTGTGGTCCCAGCTGCTTGGGAGGCGGAGGCAGGAGACTCGCTTGAGCCCAGGAGTTGGAGGTTGCTATGAGCTGTGATGCCATGGCACTCTACCCAGGGGGATAGCTTGAGGCTCCGTCTCA
>CAUYQV010040632.1:0-22976 GCA_963574575.1 Galagoides demidoff
TGGGTGCATGCAGGAGGGCGGAAAACTGACCTCTGAGAAGGAATGTAGGTGTGAGGGGTGGCAGCACCAGGCCCAGTGGTTATGGTAAAGATTCTCTAGATTCCAAAGGTCTCTGGACCCTGGAGGCAAACGTCATGCTCAAGGTCTGCAGTATTGAAAAAAAAAGTGGAGACATTCTGTCCAATCTTCTCTGTGTTCTATCAGTGCTGATGACGGAGAAGCGGCTTTTATCTAATTCATAATAAATATGGACCCGAGGTTTGCTCAAGAGGACTCCTCCCTCAGCTCTTCAGTCCCTGGGCACAGGCTCCGTGTCAAGCCTCTTCATTCCTCATGTTAAAACACTTTCACGGCTCCACCCCTGGGGCTCAATCGGCTAGGGCGCCAGCCACGTACACCTAAGGTGGCAGGTTCGAATCCCCAGCCCGGGCTCACCAAACAACAAGGATGGCTGCAACAAAAAATGGCCGGGAGCTGTGGCGGGCGCCTGTGGTCTCAGCTACTTGGGAGGCAGAGGCAAGAGACTCAGTTGAGCCCAGGAGTTGGAGGTTGCTATGAGCTGTGAAGCCATGGCACTCTACCCCGGGGGATCGCTTGAGGCTCTGTCTCAAAAAAAAAAAAAAAAAAAGACTGAGTTTCTCTCTGCATTTCTTGGCCCTAATTCCTCTGTATCAACTTTATGCTCAAAAATGTTCTGCCCTCTGGAATTGAAGATTACAGAGGCTACGTCTTCTCAGGCCCATGTTGAGTGTGAAAGACCTTTCCCCTTCCATTCCCTTTCAAAGCTCCAAAGTAACAAAATTCCTTTCATTTGGTGTGGCTCAGGCTGTGCTCACCCCTGACCAAAAAAAAAAAATTTTTTTTTTGAGACAGATTTTCACTTCATCACCCTGGGTAGAGTGCCATGGTGTCACAGCTCATAGCAACCTCAAACTCTTGGGCTCAAGCAATTCTCTTTCCTCAGCATCTCAAGTAGCTGAGACTACAGGCCCCCACCACAATGCCCAGCTATTTTTATTTTTATTTTTTAGAGACAGGGAGTGGGTCTCACTGTAGCTCAGCCTGGTCTTGAACCAGTGAGCTCAAACAATTCACCCCACTCAGCCTCCCAGAGTGCTTGTATTCTTTTTTTTTTTTTTTTTTTTTGAGACAGAGTCTCATTTTGTAGCTCTCAGTTGAGTGTTGTGGCCTCATGGCTCACAGCAACCTTAAACTCATCAGCTTCTGCCACAACACCCAGCTAATTTTTCTTTCTTTTTTTTTTTTTTTGAGATAGAGCCTCAAGCTATCCCCCTGGGTAGAGTGCCATGGCATCACAGCTCACAGCAACCTCCAACTCCTGGGCTCAAGCAAGTCTCCTGCCTCTGCCTCCCAAGTAGCTGGGACCACAGGTGCCCACCACTACGCCCGGCCATTTTTTGGTTGCAGCCATCATTGTTGTTTGGCGGGCCCGGGCTGGGGATTCTAACCCACCACCTAGGTGTATGTGGCTGGCGCCTTAGCCGATTGAGCCACAGGCGCCGAGCCAAGCTTTTGTTGTTTTAAGATACTTGGATTTGGGGGTCCTTTTCTTTCCACAGTGAATACTGATGAGGTTTTCACTTTTAAGACTAAAGTTTAACTCATCCAAAGTTTATACAGAGAGAAGAACTTTGGCCCGAGACTCCCAGAGTGGGGAAGGCTGCTGTATTTGAGCCCTCTACTTCTCCTCAGCTTGCATCTTCTTCTTAAGTTTTTTGCTTTCTTTTTCTTTTTTCTTTCATCCATCCATTGATTCATTGATTCATTCATTCACTCTTTATTTTCTTCTTTTTTTGGCCATGGCCGTGCCCTTGGCTTCTCATTTTTCAACTAGCCCAAGCCTGGAGAAATCCCCCCTTCTCATTCCCTACCCCGTATCTTGTTTTCTACACCCGACATTGGCAGCTTCATCACTCCCTGTGTATCAGATAGAATTAGACCTTGCTGTGGACATCAACCCCCCAGATGACAGTGGCTAAGAAAATGGAAGTTAATTTTTTCCCTCACGTGGAGAACTCGGGGTTGATATGGTGGTTCCACCACCAAGCGTCGCAGGGCCCTGTCTCTGCTCTCTCACCCTCCTTGGGCACCTTCTGTATCTTGTTTAGAGACGCCTGATCCACCTTTGTTCCTCAGTTGTGCGTTTTGTCCAGCAGCAAAGACAAAAGAAAAATAAGTGTCCTCCTTAGTAAAGTAACTGCCAGAAGCTCCGGAGATTGTGTTCATTTCTATTCCATGGTGGAATTCGGTCACATCAGACACATCAGAGGAAGCTGAGGGCTCGGTGTTTATTCCCCAAACCCCTGATGTGCTGCAGTGGGATAAAGACTTGTTCAATAGCACTAAGCCCCTCGACTGGCCATCTGGCAGCTTTGATGACAAGTTCTATAAGGAGGACTTGCCGTGGGAAAGCGTGGCTTGTCAGAACACACAACTTCAGAAAGATACATACTCTGCCAGGCTGGCTCTGGGCCCCTGGGACCTGTGCCCCACACAGGTGCACCATACGGGGACCTCAGATGCTAGAGCTCCTCCCTAGATTTTTGATCGAGTTTACCTGTTAACCCTGGTTTGACTAAAACTTTTCCTGGACCAAAGAGAAAAATTTCTAAGGAGGTTTCACATGTGCTTTTGACCATTAAAGAAAACTATAATAAATTGTAGCTTGAAGGTGAAGATTATCTGATATTACAGCAGAAGGATTAAAGGAGCTGTAACCCCGCGGTCTGAGAATCAGCATTGTCCCAAGTGTTGTGACCCATTTGGAAGGTACCCATATCGGCCACTTCCTCCTCCATGGAAGCTCCCTGTGGAGTGAATTATCCAATGAGCCGGTGTCTTTAGACTGGAGGGGTGACCCTCACCTCAGATGCTGCTGCACCCTTCTTCCTTATCAAAGATATAAAAGCCTGTGTCCTGCTAATGTTTTTCCTCTGTCAAAGTTAAAATGAATGCCATTCTGCTCCATGTAGGATATGGAATGTTGTGGCAATCACTTTCACCTTTAACTAGAAAAAATATGATAAACTAAGAAAGTCATTTTTTTTTTTTTTTTGAGACAGAGCCTCGAGCTGTCGCCCTGGGTAGAGTCCTGTGGCATCACAGCTCCTGACAACCTCAAACTGCTGGGCTCAAGTGATTCTCCTGCTTCCACCTCCCAAGTAGCTGGGACTACAGGCACCTGCCACAATGCCTGGCTATTTTTTGGGTTGTAGTCGTCATTGTTGTTTGCCAGGCCTGGACTGGATTCAAACCCACCAGCTCAGGTGTATGTGGCTGGTGCCTTAGCCACTTGAGCCACAGGTGCCGAGCCAAAAAAGTCATTTTAAAAAGCCAGATATTGAGTGAAAAAAATGCGAAAGGAACTAAATTCAAGCGAAGGGACAAATCCTAGAAATTTATATAAATACATAATAATGATAGCAATGTAATCAAACATTTGAAAAAAATCACTCAGACTATTTCCCAGCAAAAGTAAAATAATTAAAAAATTAATTTCTTAAACATTATTTTTAGTAAACTTCACTTTAGACTTTTGCTCGATAGAGAATATAACTTTTAACTTAGATGCTAAATTTCATTCAGGAATTGGTGGCTTTTTTTAGCACTTGATGTAATTAATAATGGATCAAATAGTTTTTTACTGAATTAAATAATAAAATTAAATTGTTTACATTTAACTTTCAAAGCCTGGCTAACACATGAAAGGGTGCGGAACAAATATAAACAGGAGTCACAAGGTCAAAACCAACCCGTGTCCACCCACAGGCCACTTCTCAAGGGATGTCTTTGCGACTGAGCAGCTGAGCAGCTGCAAGGCCAGGATTCCCAGCCGTGTGCTTCCATAGCATTGGTCTGGCATGTGTTTTATGCACTTTATATGAATTCAGTGTCACTGATGCTCACGTGAAACCCTCCTCCCCAAATCCTAAACCCAACAAGAGGAATTAAATACCATTAAGGAATGAAATTTTATCAGGTACGGTTGAGCTTTGGATAGCCACAAACCATTGTGATATTACAATTTTTTTAACATCCCCCAAGAATAATTTTTGCCCAATTGTGTGCAGTAGTGCTCCCATTGAGAATGTATAATGTAAATGAATTTAAACCACTGAGAGTATATATTTATAAATTGATTTTTGAATATGCATTTGCAAGAAAGATACGTTTTTCCCTTGAATTGTATAATTTAATTTTTTTGTCTTTTTACATGGAATTTTATATGTACAAGGGGTAACCCTCCCTGGCCCTCAAAAAAACTATTTTTGTAATTTGCTTATAGAAGTTAGGAACCCAGAGCTCATTTAATAGAAATCATTTTGGAGTGTACTTTTCTTTTTTTTAAGACCAAGCCTCAAGCTGTCCCCCTGGGTAGAGTGCTGTGGCATCACAGCACACAGCAACCTCCAACTCCTGGGCTCAAGCGATTCTCCTGCCTCTGCCTCCCAAGTACCTGGGACTACAGGTGCCCACCACAATGCCCAGCTATTTTTTGGTTGCAGCTGTCATTGTTGTTTGGCAGTCTGGGTCAGCTCAGGTGTATGTGGCTGGCACCTTAGCAGCTTGAGCCATAGGCACCAAGCCTGAAGCGTACTTTTCCTAGGGACCTCAGGTATCAGCTTGTGCTATAGTGTCTGACCTGACATCTTTGAATAATTACGAAGTTTGCAATGGGGTACTGTGAGTGATTCTTAGTATTTCAAAATGCCTAGACAAAACCATACTCTATTTTTTTTTTTTTTTGAGACAGAGCCTCAAGCTATCCCCCTGGGTAGAGTGCCATGGCATCACAGCTCAAGGCAACCTCTAACTCCTGGGCTCAAGCGAGTCTCCTGCCTCCGCCTCCCAAGTAGCTGGGACCACAGGCGCCCGCCACAACGCCCGCCCATTTTTTGGTGGCAGCCATCATTGTTGTTTGGCGGGCCCAGGCTGGGGATTTGAACCCACCACCTTAGGTGTACGTGGCTGGTGCCTTAGCCGATTGAGCCACTGGCGCCGAGCCAACAAAACCATACTCTTGCTGGACTTTTTTTTCCTCCCCTGACATGCTCAATCATATAATCCTTGTTCCATAAAAATGGGGCATCACCAGAAATTTCCTTGGCTATACAGGGTTTCTTCTGGTTCCATACAAAACAAAGAACTATTTTTTCCAGTTCTTCAAAGTATGATGTTGGTATTTTAACGGGTATTACATTGAATCTGTAGATTGCTTTGGGAAGTATAGACATGTTAACGATGTTGATTCTTCCCAGACAGGAACATGGTCTGCTCTTCCATTTCTTAATGTCTCCTGCTATTTCTTTTCTTGGGGTTTCGTAATTCTCTTGGTAGAGGTCCTTCACCTCTTTTGTTAGGTATATTCCTAGGCATTTAATTTTCTTTGAGGCTACTGTGAAGGGAATTGTATCTCTGGTTAGTTTCTCACCTTGGCTGTTGTTGGCATCTACAAAGGCTACTGATTTATGGACATTGATTTTGTACCCTGAGACATTACTGTGTTCCTTGTGGTTGAGTCTCTGGGGTTCTCTACGTATAAGGTTATATCATCTTCAAAGAGCAGGAGTTTGACCTCTTTTGCCCCCATTTGGATGCCCACAGGAGAGAGGACCCTACTGTAAACTGTGTATCCACGGGATCTAGGTTGCTTACTCCTTGTGAAAACCTGAGGCCTGATGATCTGAAGTGGAGCTGAGGCCTTGATGCCACTGCCCGGTGTGGCTGTAAATACAGGATGGGACCATCTAGTTGTAGGAAAACAAGCTCAGGGCTCCCACTGATTCTCCATTATTGTGAGTTGTATAATTATTTCATCATATATCCCAATGTAATAATATTAGAAATAAAGTGCAAAATAAATATAAAAAAAATGGGGCATGGATTAGTTAGTTGAACAGACTGCATCTCCTAGCCGCATGGCCTGCCTTCCCTTCTGCCTCCCACAGCTGCCTGGTTTTGTTTACTGCCATTCCTAATCCCCCTAGAGATTTGTCAGAATTTTTAACAAAACAAAACAAAACAAAAATGAAACAATTATTGCTCAATAAGTGAATCTTTGGAAGTATTCTGAAGCCCAAGATTCGTAGTTGAAAATTATTAACAGGAGATAACGAATAGTGAAAATGTTTCAACTTTTTATTTAGTTTAACAAGGTCAAAGGCGTTTCCCAAGGTTATCCAACTGGTTAAAAATGGAGGCAGTATTAGATCCCAAATTTCTGGCTTAAACCTGTCATATTTTTCACTACATTCATGCTGCCTTCACAGGGGCAGCATCAAAGGCTTGTTCCAGGAGGGGCGTGAAAGCCATTGTCAGGGGATGGAGGTTTGCGCCTGCCTCCAGCCCAAGGCTGTGTGAGCTACTTCTCCCCACCTGCTCATGTTCCAGGGTGCTCTTCAGCCCACAGCACAGAAGGCTGGGAGGCAAAATGCTGTTGCAGCATTTTTGACAGACCCCCAAAAGGAAGCCGTGTTATCTGTGACCGCTGAGTTGTACTGTGATAATTGTGGTTCACAAGATGCCCCTGAGGCGCTGTGAGTTCCCAGGATGGGATCTGATGTATCAAGGAGTCATTATATTTAGAACGGTTTTAACATTCACTCTGTGTGTGAACATTCGAAGGTGACAACATGACAACTCTCACATAATTTGTTTAATTGGACTTTTAAAGTAAGATTTCCAGAATGCAATTCAGTAGGGTCGTATTGTTTGTTATTAGTTTATACTCACATCAGTTGTACTTTTGCCCCATCAAGTCTTTGCTGACTATTATGATATGGTTCTCATTGATTTCTTACTTAATTGAAGTACTTGAGATCTTTAAAACACAATTAATTCATAGATTATGCATTCATTCAATGAATTCATTGAACACCTAGTAAGTATCAGACTTGTGTTAGAAACCAGGGAAATACTGGTGAAAAAAAATTAACTGGAAAGCTTAGAGAGTATAAAACTAATGTATAAATAAATACAAAATTACAGTTGTGATAAGTGTGTTCAAGGGAGGGTGGGACTGAATCATAGTTTATTAAAAGCAGATTTGGTGAAATTGGGAATAACAGTAAAGAATTCCTTGAGGAAAGAATGATTAAGCAAAATTCTGAAGAAATAGCCTTTAGGTAAGCAAAGAAGGCAGAGAAGCTTCCAGGGGGAAGAACAGTGTGTACGACGCCCCCAGGGCGTGAGTGTGGTTTGATGAACTGAAGGTGCTGAGGAGCAGGGCGGGTGGAAAGGCCGCAGGACCCGCGCTGGAGTTGGGAGGTTGGGAGCACGTCGGGAGTGATGTCCAGGCATGTGGTTCTATTCTGAGAAAAGCTGAAAGCCTTGAAGGAAATGGGGTGATCAGGTTTTATGTTTTAGGAAATCATCTGACATCATTGGGAAGAACAGATCAGAAAAGCTGGAAAGAGACATTGAGGCTTGGTGAGATATTTTAGAAATGGGGATGTTAGTTGTTAGAGCTTGAACTCTCAATAGGAGAGAGATCTCACTCAATAGGGAAAATCGGGTTCATGAGGCGGGCAAAAGAAATCTTAGCTGTACACTAGTCTGTGGCCCTCTAATGCTTACCAGGAACTGATAAAATCTTATTGCTTAGAATTTAATTTCTATTGTCTGGTTTTGGTGTTGTTTCGGGGTATCCCATGAGCAGCACTGACATGGAATTCATGAACGATACACAGAGACGTAGCCAGTGATGCGGAACTCTGAGGGATGGCGGGTAGGCGGGAGGACTTTCTCTTGCCTGAATGTCTCAGCTTGAACTGCTACTGCAGGAGATGGCCCCACCCTGGCTGTGGGCTGCTGCTGACCACCATGGGGATGCTGTTTGTGTTTGATTCTCATGCTTTTGGGTGTACGTTGGGTTTTCAGAATTAAACTAATTTATAGTTCATGATTTAATTTGACAAAAGTTAATCAACTCATTGCTCGTTTTGTCAAATGCTAAAAAGAAAAACTGCCAACCATATCTGAAAGGATATCTAGCAGATAAATGAGTTAAAAGATTATCTTATATCAAACAGAACTTAAGTTTAGTAGAAACAGTTTTCAAGAAATTAATTTTTTAGGTGGCACTGGTAGCTCAATTGGCAGGGTGCCGGCCACATACACCAAGAGTGGTAGGTTCAAACCCAGCCCTGGCCGGCTAAACAACAATGACAACTGCAAAGAAAAATAGCTACTTTGGAGGCTGAGCCAAGAGAATGGCTTAAGCCCAGGAGTTTGCAATGTTGGAAGCTGTGATGCCACGGTAGGCACTCTACCCAGGGCGACAGCTTGAAACTGTCTCAAAAAAAAGAAAAGAAATTAACTTTTTAGTAGTTTTTCTGGAAAATATAATTTGAATGATTTTTTACAATCTTGATCCCATTGCTGTTATGGTATGTTTCTATAAATTGCTGATTTGCATATGCAATTTGATATAATTTTTTAAAGCATATATGTTATCTTTGAATTTACTCAACATATTCAGTTTTAAAGCTAAGTTAAATGTTGACAGCTTTGGAACTTTTAATTCACTTTTTAACTTGAAAACTTTACCCCATCCTTCTTAATCCTTCCTGGTAAACCACAGTTGTAGAATCTACCAGTGTATTAACATTTCGTGGGTGGGGCAATTAGAAAAAAGATGGAAAAATGCTTCTTAGGTAGTGACAAGGAAGAAACGGTTGATAAACACTTGTTTAGGTGGAAGTAGAAACACAAAGCAATGGGCAATTACCCAGATTTTTTAGAGGACTCAGTGGTGACTGATTTGAGAGCGGTAGAAGGGAGAGTGTTAATAGGACTGCTGGTCTGACTTCAGCAACAGGGCGGAGGCTCTGCCAGCCACGGGGGTGAGGGAGCCCTGGAGGGGTACCAGGAGTTTGCCATTTGCGTGTTTATCTTGTAGGATACATTAGCGTGTGTGTGTGTGTGTGTGTGTGTGTGTGTGTGTAGGTTGTGGGTTTGTGTGCACACACACGTTTAATAAAAGGGTCTTGGACATATTGACTTTTAGGTTCCTGTGGGAGGCAGACTAAAGACCCCTTTGTGTCCAAAAACTAATCCCTGGGACCTGTGAATAAATTATTTTATATGGCAAAGAGGAATTAAGGTCACAGATGCAACTAAGGCTGTTAATCAACTGACCTTAAGATATTAATGGTAATCACTAGGAAAACTACTAGGAAAGTAATTCAGAAGTAGATGGTAAGATATACCTACTACAAGGGAATTAAACTGTTACAGTAGAAATATCTATTTAAAACAAAAGAAGGTGGTGATGGAGGAACTGAGGAGCAGAAAAGACACAACATAGAAAATAGAAAAATAACAGATGTAAGTATGATTATATCAATATTAAATGTGGACATGAATTAAGTTCTCTTGTTAAAAGACATATTGGTAAGATGGATTTTTAAAATGTGATTCACTTGGCTTGGTGCCTGTGGCTCAAGCAGCTAAGGCACCAGCCATATACACCTGAGCTAGGGGTTCAAATCCAGCCTGGGCCTGCCAAACAGCAATGATGGCTGCAACCAAAAAATAGCTGGCGTTGTAGCAGGCACCTGTAGTATGAGCTATTTGGGAAGAGGAGGCAGGAGAATTGGTTGAGCCCGGGTGTTGGAGGTTGTTGTGAGCTGTGAAACCACAGCACTCTACCCAGGGTGACAGCTTGAGGCTCTGTCTCAAAAAAAAAAAAAAAAGTGATTCACTTATGTACTGCATATAAGAGGCTCACTTTGGGTCCAAAGGTGCAAATAGGTTGAAAGTAAAATGATAGAAGAGACAACCTGCAAACATGACCGAGAGGAAGCTGCAGGGGCTGCACTCATATTCTCCAGAAGGACTTAGATGGACAAAGATGGACATTTTATAATTTTAAAAGTTCAATCCATCAGAAATACCCAACAAATAAAGACGGATATGTCCCTATCAGAGACTTGATATGCACGAAGCAAAAGCTGACAAAATCGAACAAAGGAATAGACAATTCCACAATAGCTGGAGACTTCAGTGCCCCACTTGCCATAATCAAGAGACTAGAAAGCAGAAAATCAGCAGGGACGTGAACTTGAACAATGCTATTTACCAACGCCGTGAGGTGACTCCACAGACTATACAACGCCCCACCTAACAACAGCAGGAGCATGCATTTTTCTCAATTCCTTGTGGAACAGTCATCAAAATAGACCATATGTTAGGCTGTTAAACAAGTCCTAAAAATATAAAATAATCAAAATCATACAAAGTATGTCTTTTTGACCACAATGAAATGAAATTGAAAAGCAAAAACAGAAGAAAATTTGGAAAATTCACACATATGGGAAAATTAAGCAATATGCATCTAAGGAACCAATGATTCAGAGAAACCACGGTGGAAATTAGAAAATACTTTGGGATGAATGAAAGTGAGAACACAGCATAACGAAACATGGGATATGATGAAATCAGTGATCAGAGAGAGATTTTCAACTGTAGAAAACTATATCTTAAAAAAAGTAGTATCTTAAAGAAATAACCCAAATTTATAGTGTAAGGAATCAGAAAAAGAAGAGCAAACTTAACCCAAAGAAAGGACAAGGAAGTGAGAAAGATTAGAGCTAAAATAAGCAAAGGAAGAAAAATAATACAAAAAATCAATGAAACCAAATGTTGGTTCTTTGAGATCAAAAAAATTGATAAATATTTATCTGGATTGACCTAAAGAGACTCTCTCTTTAGAAGACTAAAATCAGGAAGGAAAAGGGGAGGTGGTGGTGCCTGTGGCTCAAGGAGTAGGGCACTGGCCCCATATGCTGAAGGTGGTAGGTTCAAACCCAGCCTCAGCCAAAAAAAAAAAAATCCCTGCAAAAATAAGAAAAGGGAAATGGGGAGAGATTACTACTAACCTCACAGAAGTAAAAAGGATATGAAATACTGTAAATAATGGTACATTAACAAATTAGATCACCTGGATTAAAATGGACAAATTCTGGCTTGGTGCCCTGTAGCCCAGTGGTTAGGGCACCAGCCATGTGCACTGGGGCTGGTGGGTTTGAACCTAGCCTAGACCTGCTGAACAACAATGACAACAATAACAAAAAAGCTGGGTGTTGTGGCAGGTGCCTGTAGTCCCAGCTACTTGAGAGGCTGAGGCAAGAGAATCACTTAAGCCCAAGAGTTTGAGGTTGCTGTGAGCCATGATGCCATGAACACTCTACTGAGGGCAATAAAGTGAGACTATCTCAAAAAAAAAAAAAAAACAAAAAAACCCCAACCAGAAAACCTGAAACAATTTAGTGGATAAACTCTAATTCTTTTCTCCCTACTCTGTGTATCTGTGTATGAATGTGTGAAGGTATGTAAAGTTTTTTATTTTTTAATGAATTAAGATAAAAATATAATGTTACTTTTAAAAATGCTTTTTAATTCATTACCTTGATAATATGGATTCAATGTTGAGTAATTAGAAAATAAAAGACCATGTAAGAGGGACTTTACCTAACAAATGCAATCAGCATAACCTGGTTTCTTGTACCCTCAATGAATTCCTAACAATTAAAAAAAAAAAAGAAAAGGAAAAAAATCACATATATTTGGAAACTCATTAGTGATGGTTTTGCTTTTTGTCTTTCCAGACCTTTTTTTATGCACACATTGTGCACACATATTTGTGTACAGTTTCTACGGGTAAACTGGAAATAAAGAATAAGGATTTATGTCTAACTTTAATGCTCAAATGTGCTAGTTTAGGAATTCATTTCTGTGTGTTTATTCTTTAGTGTAAAGGTTATTGAAGGCGTTGTGCTACAGTTACTAGAAGAAGATGATGCTGTAATTGGAGTTCAGTACAGGGATAAAGAGACTGGAGATATCAAGGTGAGATTTGTTCAGTGTTATCGCTTCTCGAGAGATGTCGTTTCTCCTTCTTTTTCTCCTATTCCTTTAAAAAAATAGTTTTGCCAGTTTATAGGTTGAGTATCCCTTATGGGAAATGCTTGGGACCAGAAGTGTTCTGGATTTTGGGTTCTTTTTAGATTTTGGAATATGTAGTATTTGCATTATACTTACCACCCAAATCCAAAAATCTGAAGTCCAAAATGATAATATTATTTATTTATTTTAAGAATTTTATTGTGGGGCGGTGCCTGTTGCTCATTGGGTAGGGCACCGGCCCCATAGACTGAGGGTGGTGCGTTCAAACCCAGCCCTGGCCAAACTGCAACAGAAAACTAGCCGGGCGTTCTGGTGGGCGCCTGTAGTCCCAGCTACTCGGGAGGCTGAGGCAAGAGAATCGCCTAAGCCCAGGAGTTGAAGTTGCTGTGAGCTGTGTGATGCCATGGCACTCTACCAAGGGCAACAAAGTGAGACTCTGTCTCTATTTAAAAAAAAGAGAATTTTATTGTGGTAAAAAACACATAATTCTAGGCCTGCTCCATAAGATCATCACCTCTAATGGGGTGATTGCAAGGATTTCTCTGCTTATAATGTAGTAATATAAATATATACAGCCATTTGTACAAACACTTTTCTTTTTTTGAGACAAGCCCTTGCAGAGTAGTGGCATGATCCTAGTCCTGAACTCATGGGCTCAAGTGATCCTCCTGCGTTAGCCTCCAGAGAAGCTGGGACTACAGGCATGCACCACTGTGCCTAGCTAATTGTTAAAAATTTTTTTTTTTTTTTTAGAGACAGAGTCTTTGTCACCCTTGGTAGAGTGCATATAAGCATCACAACTTACAGCAACCTCCAGCTCCTGGGCTTAGGTGATTCTCTTGTCTCAGCCTCCCAAGTAGCTGAGACTATAGGTGCCCACCACAATGCCTGGCAAATTTTTTGTTGCAGTTTGGCCAGGGCTGGGTTTGAACCCACCACCCTCAGTGTATGGGGCCGGCACCCTACTCACTGAGCCACAGGTGCCGTCCTTATTGTTAAATTTGCCCACGCTAGTCTCAAATTCCTGGCCTCAATTCCACCTTGGCCTCCTGAAGTGTGGAATTCCAAGTGTGAGCAACCACGCCTGACTTGTATAGAAATTCTTATAATCCCTAGCTTCTAATAAAAAAGCACCCTATGAAGTTAGAAAAGTTTAGAATAGAGGAGTCTAGCTAGTTCTTGGAATTTGTAATGAGATTTGGTCTTTTATGATCCATGTTTGCCTATAGTTGATTCTCCAATTGTCCGTTAAAGAGGAGAGTAATCCCAGATTGGTTGCTAGGGCTGCAAAGGGAGGTGATCCTCAGGGACTCAGAGGAAGTGTCTGTAAACATTTTTCGTGCAGTATCTTAAGCCCACCTAACAGTGTCTTCAACTACTCTATGTTATTTGATAGCATATTTAAATGTGTTCATGAACATTTTTAAAGAGTGGTCTTTTTGCTGTCTATTTCTGACCATTTAGCTGAGTATTCTTTATCTCTCACAGGAACTCCATGCTCCATTGACTATTGTTGCAGATGGTCTTTTCTCCAAGTTCAGGAAAAACCTGATCACCGATAAAGTTTCTGTTTCATCTCATTTCGTTGGCTTGCTTATGAAGGTACTGTAGGAGTGTAATTGGAGAAAAGTAAAAGCAACTTGAAAATTATTAAAATATTTATTTTATTTTATTTTTAGAATGCCCCACAGTTTAAAGCCAATCATGCTGAACTTATTTTAGCTAATCCGAGTCCAGTTCTCATCTACCAGATTTCATCCAATGAAACTCGAGTACTTGTTGATGTTCGAGGAGAGATGCCAAGTAATTTAAGAGAATACATGGTTGAAAAAATTTACCCACAAATTCCTGGTAAGAAATAGCATTTTACTCCCATTGTAATATGCAGTCTGGAAATAAATCTTACAAAAGGTTCTTTGTCTCCATTTCTCACTAAAGCCGTCTAAAATAAGCCAGAGATAAAGACGGTAGGTGAAAAATTGCATGCACTCAACCACATACACTGGAGCTGGACAGTTTAAACAAACTCCAAACTAAAAATAAATAGTTTAAATATGCTTTTATCACATTAATAATTAAAGCATAGTTTTCAGAATAATTAATATTAGCATAGATAGTATTTTTTAAGATAGTCTGGACAGCAGTCTAAGGTCTCTGAATTCTTTTTTTTTTTTTTTTGAGACGGAGCCTCAGGCTATCCCCCTGGGTAGAGTGCCATGGCATCACAGCTCATAGCAACCTCCAACTCCTGGGCTCAAGCGAGTCTTCTGCCTCCGCCTCCCAAGTAGCTGGGACCACAGGCGCCCGCCACAGCACCCGGCCATTTTTTTTGGTTGCAGCCATCATTGTTGTTTGGTGGGCCCGGGCTGGGGATTCGAACCCACCATCTTAGGTGTACGTGGCTGGCGCCTTAGCCGATTGAGCCACAGGCACCGAGCCTGCACTAACTAGATTATTTATTGCAGCTCAATTTACAATCTCCAAGATATGGAAACAACCAAAGTGCCGATAATTCATGAATGGAATAAAAAACTGGTATATGTATACCATAGAATAGTATTCAGCTATAAAAAGGTGGAGATTTTACATCTTTTGTATTAAACTGGATGGAGTTGCAACACATTCTTCTTAGTAAAGTATCACAAAAATGGAAAAGCAAGTATCTGATGTATTCAATACTAATATTAAGCTGGTTGACAAACTAATACATGTCCACACAAGAGAAGAAGTCAATTCAGTTCAAGTTGGGGATGGGGAGAAAGGAGGATTGGTGTGCTTTCATCTGATGAGCACAATGTAAGGGTATTATATGGTATACCTCCTAGGTGTGGGACACAACTACAACAGGGACCTTACTTAACAATGCAAACATAACCTAACTGTACCATAATATTAATCTGAAATTTAAAAATATATATATATTAAACTATAAAAAGAAAATGTGAAAAGGTACTCTATATTAACCGATAATCAGAGGAAAGCATGTTAATTTCTTATGACCCAGCAATCTTATGACTTAATATACCCAATAGCAATAATGTCTACACACGTGCACCAAGAGACATATGTGAAAATCTTCATAGCAATATTGTGTATGATAAGTAAGGTGAGGGACTAACCCATCCACAGTAGATGAAATAAATAGTGCCCCATTCCTAAAGTGAATGTTATATAGCTATAAAAATAAAAATGAGTGAATTAACACTATGTGAATTGATGAGGTTAAATCTCAGAAGCATAATGTTCAATGAAATAAGCCAGATAGGAATGAATACTTGCAGTAGTCTGATTATATTATATAAACATATATTTATTGCTTCCCTTCAAAACTAGCATAGCATTTTTAGGTAACGCGTGCTTATTTGGTAGAATGAGAAGGAAAAGTTAATCATTACTGTAAAAGTCAAGATAACAGTGGTTGTCAGTATTCTGTATTTTGGTCTAGGCAGTGATTTTGTAAGTCTTTACTTTGTGATCATTTAAATATTTATTTTTTTGCGTACTTTTTGGTATGTGTTAAATTTTACCAAAAAAAGGGGATGGGGAGCAGCTAAAAGAAAAAGGAGAAAATAAATGCCTTAGTCAATTTCCAGGAGATCTGATCTTTTAATATCAAGTCTGATAGTAACTAGCTGTGACTAGTTACTAACAAGGTGACTAACACAATCAAGTTACATCATCTTTTTTCACTTTTACCTATAAGAAGAGAGTGTTGTACTAGGTGATTTCTGGCAAGTTGTTTTTAAGTTTTAATCAGCTTTGTTACAGTCTAATTTATAAATGTCATTGTATTTACATATCAAACTTTCGTTGTTGGATTTCAAAAAATATCAGCAAGAGAAGAGAGGTTAGATTTTTAGAGTGGAAATAATACATGTAACATTAATTTTTTTATTGCCCTTTGTAGTTTGACATCCTTTCACATTTCTAAGGAACATTTGCATATTTGTAGTAGATGTATTCATTATAGATAAAATTTGTCAATTCTTCTACCATAGAAGATCTATTAGACTCTCTGCTCAGAGAGATTTGGAACAGAAAGGAACAGACCATGTGAAAATGAAAGCCAAGAGATGTGCCACTCCTGTGGTCTTGGATGAAATTCCACCCCTTAAAAAAATGAAAGTGTAAGTAGCTACAACTTATTGCCAAGGGCAGACATACTCTGCCTTGTATACCACCTGTAAGGTAAGTTTCTTTTCTGAATTTGCACTTTAGAGTGAATAAAGTAAAATCACAAATGGGTACATTTGCAGTCTATTTAGTACACCTGGAGCTTAGGAAACTCATAAAACTGTGACTGTGGTGAGGTGAATTATTATTTGTGTCCTATAGGGTGCTAAATCTTAGTTACTTATACTTCCCCCATTTGCTTCAGTTGTTAACAAGCTGAATACACGATCCTGCTTGGTCTTATTTTTATCAGTTAGGAATATATTTTCCTGCAAGGAATAGTCTATTGAACTAGAGTGGTTTAAATAATAATGACTTACTTGTTTCAACAAACTCTAAAAGTAGTTTGCTTTGATTCAATAGCTTGTTTTTTTTTTTAAAGCTTAGTCAAAGTGAAGCAGTGGGAATGGAGAAGGAACAAAGAAATCTGTAGCTGTTTGGGATTAATTACTGATTTTTTTTTCTTAGACAGATTCTCCTTTTGTCACCCTCAGTAGAGTGCCGTGACATCACAGCTCACAGCAATCTCAATCTCTTGGGCTTAAGTGATTCTCTTGCCTCAGCCTCCCCAGTAGCTGGGGCTACAGGCGCCCCCCCACAATGCCCAGCTATTTTGTTGTTCTCATTGTTACTTAGCAGGCCCAGACTGTGTTCGAATCCAGCAGCACACTCCCCCCTCACCTCCCAATTACTAATTCTTAGCTTTTTATCGTCTTATTTATTTATTTATTTATATTTTTTTGAGATAGAGCCTCAAGCTGTTGCCCTGGGTAGAATCCTGTGGAATCACAGCTCACAGCAACCTCCACCTCCTGGGCTTAAGCAATTCTCGTGCCTCAAGTAGCTGGGACTACAGGCGCCCACTACAATGCTCAGCCAATTTTTGATTGTAGTTGTCATTGCTGTTTGGCAGGCCCAGGCTGGATTTGAACCCGCCAGCTCTGGTGTGTGTGGCTGGTGCCTTAGCTGCTTGCGCTACAGGCTCCAAGCCCTTTTTATTGTCTTAATGCTCAAGATGGCTACTTTATGTTTCTTAGTTTTTTGCTTTTGCTTATTGCTTTATTATCACAAGATAGCTGCTATATCTAGGTGTCACATCTATGTTTAAAAGAAGGGGGGTATTACAAAGGAATAGGAGCAACATGCATATCAGGAAAATGAAATCTTTCCCAGAAACCCTTAAATTATGTCTAGCTGCCCAGCCCTTGTCACTTGGGTCTCCTAGTTGGAGTAGAGGCTATCAAAGCAAGTATAATACTAGCTTGGCACACTGCTGCTTCCCTTCAAATTGGAGCTCTAGTAATAAGAAAGAGATAGACTAGATTGAGAAGTTGCCTATTTATTGTTTGTTTGATGGTAAGCAGGTAGAATCCCTCCTTATTCTCCTTAACCACCACTAAATAACTCTATCCTTGACTTCTGTTGGCTTTCTCAAAGTTTGCTTATTGAAGTCATTGGTTTATATGATCTAATATACTATTGGAAGTATCTTGTGGTTAAAGTCTGTTATGCTTGCTATCCTAAAGAATGAAAAAATTTAAGCCACATATAGTTGATCTGGGGAGGATAGTTGTATAGAATATGCTTTAGGCCAGAATTGAGAGTATATTTTTATGTACTTTGATCTCAAGTTCTAACAAGAAAAAGAAGCCAGAGGAAGGAGATGGTGCTCATCAAGATACTTCTGAAAAGAATGAGTCTTCCCCAGAGAAAGAAAAGGGCAGACATACTGTGTCCTTTATACGACCTGTAAGGTAAGTTTCTTTCCTGAATTTAGAATGACTTTAGAATGATTAGAGTAAAGGCTTGGCGCCTGTAGCACAGTGGTTATGGCGCTAACCACATACACCAAGGGTGGCAGGTTCGAACCCAGCCCAGGCTAACTAAACAACAATGACAACTGTAACAAAAATATTGCCAGGTGTTATGGTAGTTGTCTATGGTCCCAGCTACTTGGGAGACTGAGGCAAGAGAATTGCTTAAGCTCAAGAGTCAGAGGTTGCTGTGAGCTGTGATGCCATGGTACTCTACCCAGGGCAACATAGTGAGACTCTATCTCAAAAAAAAGAAAAAGAATGATTAGAGTAAAATTACAAATGTGTATCTATATTCTGTTTGGTACACTTTGAAACTCCTAAAGCTTTGACTATGGTAAGATGAATTGTATGTATCCTAGAGGGTGCTTCAATCTTAAACAGTGGGAAAAATATACTGTTTTTAAAAGAAATATAAAAGGAAAATGATAGTAAAGGTTCTTACTACCTAGATTGAACAGTGTTCATTTTTCCAAGTTCCCTTCTGGCTTTTTCCTAAGTAACAAGCATATTTTCATGATTGGTTAATGAACCTTTGTTCTGCCTCATTCACGTATCATGAGACTATTTTATTTACTTTCTGTTTTGCTACAGAATCTTGACCGTTATCTTTTTTTGATAGATTGTTAATATTCTGTCAAATTATGTTATTATTTCTTGTTGAAAATGTAGTTTTTCATTTTTTACCATAATATATAATTAGAGAATGACTACAGGCAGAACTATTTCTTTGTGTAGCCTCAGAATAAAGAAAGAGAAATTCCTTGATCAAAGGATATGACCGGTTTTAGGAGTATTGATATTTATTGTTAATTTTATTTCTGAAATGAAAGTGCTAATTTACAGTGACATTGTCTTTGAAAGAATACTTTTATTCAAATATAAAATATTATATTCTCTTCTTTTAACTTTTACAAATGCTTCAGATTTAATTGATATAATAATTGATGTTCATCAGATTATTACACATATTTAAAACATTTCATTCTAAATAGATAATTTTATAATTGTAGACATTTATGGGGTACAAAAGTGACGTTATGATTTATAACTATAATTAAATCAAGCTTATTAACATATCCGCACTTCAAATACTTATTTTTTGTGGTGAAAACATTTGAACTCTATTCTCTTAGCCATTTTGAAATGTACAATACACCATTATTAACTATATTCACCAGGCTATGAAATAGATCTCAAAAGAACTTATTCCTTCTGTCAGAGATTTTATACCATTTCATCATCTCCCTATTCCCTGCAACTCATAGCATCAAATTATTTTAATTTTTATTTATCTGTTCACAAGATTATATTATTATTATAAACATCTCCATATTTCCTCCAGTGAATTGTCTGTTTCCTTTTTTATTTGTAAGTGGCCTTAGTGAGATTCTTATTACTAATAATGGCTTCTCTATATTGAACTTTACCATGGAAACATCTGAGTTAACAGTCATGAATATTCTATGAGCATGAATATTTTTATTCTTCATTTTATAGTGGAGATAACTGAGGCACAGATATTAAAAAGTTTTCTTAAGATCATATAGGAAGACAATGAAATGGCAGGATTGATATTTGATCTCTAGTTGGCTTTACTTCCACATCTCTTTTCTCTATTACACTTAGGTATAGTAACACTTTGTCACATTTGTGACATATATATTTCCCATTCTCCTGTTTTGTTTGGTTGAATTTTTTTTTTGTTTTGTGAAGATATCTCAAGCTATCACCCTGGGTAGAGTGCTATGGCAACACAGCTCACAGCAACCTCCAACTTTTGGGCTTAAGTGATTCTCTTGTCTCAGCCTCCCATGTAGCTGGGACTACAGGTGCCCACCATAACTCCTGGCTATTTTTTGGTTGTAGTTGTCATTGTTGTTTGGCGGGCCTGGGCTGGATTTGAACCTGCCAGCTCTGGTGTATGTGGCTGGCACCCTAGCTGCTTAGCTACAGGTGCAAAGCCTGGTTGAGTATTTTTGAGGCAGAGTTTCTATTGTTCCAGGTGGAGAGCTATGTCATCATCATAGCTCACTGTAATCTCAAATTGCTGGGCTCAAGCAATCCTCCTAGCTCAGCCTTCCATGTAGCTAGGACAACAGACAACTGCCACTATGCCTGGCTAATTTTTTTATTTCCTGTAGTGATGAGTCTCATTATGATGAACCGGGCTAGTCTCAAACTCCTGGCCTCACGTGATCCTTCTCCCTTGGCCTCCCAAAGTGCTAAGATTACAGACATGAGCCACCATACCTAGCCTCTACTGTTGTTTTTTTCTTATTTTTATTTTTCTTGTGGGGTAAAATCTAATCATTATGTAGTCAGATTTGTGGATCTTTTGTAATATCTTCTATAGTCTGCTTTAGCTATTCTGAATTTTTAAAAATATTTTGGTATAAGGTATGAATCTTGATTTTTTTTTTTTTAAATAGTGTCAGTTAAGTTAATATCTGTTAATTATATAATTTTTCTTTTGGTTTTCATGTTAATTTTATCACATGTTTAAAACATTATATAATGCCTTTAGATAATTTTGAATCACTGAGCCCCTTTCTCTTCTCTTTTCTTGTCTCCTTTGCTATTTTTGCCTTTTAGGCAGAAGATTCTGAAAAGTACTGAAGAACAAGACTTGGAGAAGAGAATGAAGATGCAGCAGGCAGTGATGGAGATGCGGAGAAAGAATGAAGAATTCAAGAAATTTGCTCTTGCAGGAGCAGGTCAGCTTGTCTTTAGTTGAATCCATTTTATGAGGGGTGCTTCTTATAATCTTGGTAGGGTTGTTGTTTTTTTTTTTCGAGATCTCTAAAGCAAAACGTAAAGACATTCATAGTAGTTAGCATAAAAAGATATGTTTATTTAGAAGGCTGTATATGGGTTCACTCTATCCCAATGATCATTCCCTAGCACTTTTTTTTTTTTACAGTCTCACTTTGGCGTCACAGCTCATAGCAACCTCCAACTCCTGGGCTTAGGCGATTCTCTAGACTCAGCATCCCCAGTAGCTGAAACCACAGGTACCTGCCACTACACCCAGCTAATTTTTGTTGCAGTTGTCATTTTTTTTTTTAAAGAGACAGAGTCTCACTCTTTCGCCCTCGGTAGAGTATTGTGGCATCATAGCTCACAGCAAACTCTAGCTCTTGGGTTTAGGCGATTCTCTTGTCTCAGCTGAGTAGCTTGGACTATAGGCGTCTGCCACAATGCCCGGCTATTTTTTTGTTGCAGTTTGGCCAGGGCCAGGTTCAATCCTGCCCACGCTTGGTATATGAGGCCAGTGCCCTACTCACTGAGCCATAGGCGCTGCCCTGCAATTGTCATTGTAGTTAGCTGGCCCAGGCTGGGTTTGAACCTGCCAGCCTTGGTGTATGTGGCCAGTGCTGTAACCACTGTGCTAAGGGTGCCGAGCCCATTCCCTAGAACTTTTTACATACATTGACCCTTTCTTAGAGCATGCTATCCCTCTCATTTGTTTTAGAAGAAGAAACTAGGATTGAGATAGAAGATAAAGTAATTGGCTTAGCGCCTGTACCTCAAGTGGCTAAGGCACCAGCCACATACACCAGAGCTGCAGGGTTCAAATCCAGCCTGGGCTGGCCAAACAACAATGAAAACTACAACCGAAAAATAGCCGGGTGTTGTGGCCAGTGCCTATAATCCCAGCTACTTGGGAGGCTGAGGCAAGAGAGTCACTTAAGTCCAAGAGTTGGAGGTTGCTGTGAGCTATAATGCCACGGCACTCTACCCAAGGTGACAGCTTGAGGCCCTATTTCAAAAAAAAAAGAAGAAGATAAAATAATTGGACAGGGCAGCGCCTGTGGCTTAGTGAGTAGGGACCCATATACCGAGGGTGGCGGGTTTAAACCCGGCCCCAGCCAACTGCAACAACAAAAACAAAATAGTTGGGCATTATGGTGGGCACCTGTAGTCCCAGCTACTCAGGAGGCTGAGGCAAAAGAGTCGCCTAAGCCCAAGAGCTGGAGGTTGCTGTGAGCTGTGACGCCATGGTGCTCTACTAAGTGTGACAAAGTGAGACTCTGTCTTTCAAAAAAAAAAAAAAAGTAATTGGTCAGGGCAATTTTTTGTTTTATTATTTTATCCTAAAGATAGAAAAAGAAAACTGAGTCAAATCGAATTTCATCTCCACTTTTCATGGAGGAAAAGTAAGGCTGAAGGAACTGAAGTGTCACAGTTCTGCTTTGTTCTGGCACAGAAATATTATTGTAGGAGTCATAGTTATAAAGTCCTCTTTACTGGACTGAAAGAACACTGCTGAAGCTTATAGGGTTTTGCTCTTAGAAATGCTGAATTGGCTCTGCGCCTGTGGCTCAATCAGCTAAGGCGCCAGCCATGTACACATAAGGTGGCGGGTTCGAATCCCCAGCCCGGGCCCGCCAAACAACAATGATGGCTGCAATCAAAAAATGGCCGGGAGTTGTGGCGGGCACCTGTGGTCCCAGCTACTTGGGAGGCGGAGGCAGGATACTCGCTTGAGCCCAGGAGTTGGAGGTTGCTATGAGCTGAGATGCCATGGCACTCTACCCAGGGGGATAGCTTGAGGCTCCGTCTCAAAAAAAAAAAAAAAAAGAAATGCTGAATTAAGTATGCTTTTAAGGTCATTTCATCTCTTTTCCTATGAAAAGTGTTCTAGTTACTCTAGTCTTCCAGAGCTATGACCACACATGAAGGATGAGACTCTTCTTGCCTGTGCTACCTTTTTATAGTTTACATCTAACTAAAGGGCCTCAAACCTAAGGGTAGTCAGTGAATATGACACACATATTAGTGTCCTTGAGGACTGTTTCAAGTTTCGGGTTACATGTAGATAATGAACAAAGTTAGATACATCATAATAGAAATACCAACAGGACTGGATTAAAAGGGGCTTTACTGATCCTTATTCTTAATGTTATCTCTTCTCATCAGGACAACCTGTGAAGAAATCAGTGAGCCAGGTAACCAAATCAATTGACTTCCACTTCCACACAGATGAGCGCATTAAACAACATCCTAAGAACCAAGAGGAGTATAAGGAAGTGGACTTTACTTCTGAACTTCGAAAGC
>CAUYQV010040634.1:0-41551 GCA_963574575.1 Galagoides demidoff
CCTGGGCCACCATGCTGTGAGGAAGCCCAGGCCACCTGAAGAGGCCATACTGCTCAGGCTGACAGCCCCAGCTTAGGGATCAGGCGACAGCTAGCATCAACCTCCAGACACTGAAGGAAGACGCTCCAGATGATTCTAGCCATCAGCTGTCAAGTTGTGCCACCCAACGGAGCAGAGAAAAGCCATTGCTTCTTGCCAGCAAAAGGGTTGGTTGTGCCACTAAGTTTCAGGGGAGCTTGTTAAACAGCAATGGTAGCTGGGAGAGGTGTAAAATCTCAAATCCCACGGAAGGTTACCACGTTATCAAGACCTTCAAGACCCTAAATGCACCAATCCTCTAAATTCTTCTCTTAGACTCAATGAATTCTAAGACCATGTGAAACTCTAGCCAATATAAATGTGGAGTGCAAATTTCATGAAGATGGGGTTTTGTTCTCCACTTCTTCAGACAGCATCATGGCCCATCCCCTGTGTGGGAGTCCATGAATTTCAGGCTGGACTGATTTCCAAAAAACATCTGATAATTAAGCCCTTCTTTTTTTCCCCTAAAACTCTGTCATTTAAGGACTGTTTCAGAATTGGATCAGTTTGTCATTCTGGATGGTTGTAAGGATAGAGGGCCCCTTCCCACACTGTCCCCCTAGGGAGAGAGCAGATCCCAACACTCCACTCTAACCCCGGCGTGAGGATGGCAATACCACCATCGCCCACCAGGTAGGGCCTTCCTTCCTCTCCTGGCCCTGCTCCCTTCTGCCAGCCCCCACCAGGCACTGTGCTAGGTTCTGGGGATACGCAGGCAAACAAAACAGACATGATCCCTGCCCTTGGGGTGCTCAGATATTCCCACTCTCTGCCCACATGCTCTTTTTGAATTCTTATTACATTCATAATAAAAATAAAGCCACATGGGAGCTTTGGACAATGAGGTGATCTATGCGGAGGGTTAAGGATGTAGGTTTTCAGACTGACTCCAGCACGGGGCTGTGGTGGAGGGAGACTGTCTTAACAAGCGTACTGTTGGCTACTGAGCCAGACTTCCCAACTCAGAAGCTTGGTACACAGCTGATTCATGTGTGCGGTTGACGGGTGACATTTTACCCCTTGGTGATTCCCCTTCCTCCTTGTGGCTCTGCCGTCCCTTGAAGCCTGGGGGTCCTGTGCATGCGGTGGAGGGTGGACAATGCCCACTTCCTTCTCATCTGTCTTGGCTGGCACATCTCTCTTTGGAGAGAAGTCACTTGTCTCTGCCTGGACAGCCCTTCCCTGCAGCAACCCTGACAGTGCAAAGTCGGACAGGACACAGGGGGCTTGCTTAGGACGCCTAAGAGCTGGGGACTTGGCCAGGACATCCAGATAGCCTCAACCCTCCCATCTTGGGACGATCAATCAAGCTTCCTACAGACCCCAAGAGAGCTTGCAGGGTGCACGCATGTCCCTTAGTTGACGCTGTCAGTTCCCTCTGCTTGGTAAGAAACAAGGGCCCTCCCTGAGCTGGACTTAAACACACCAACTTTCATCCACCTTTAACAAGACAAAATGCTTTAAAAAAAAAAAAAAACCAGTAAGCTGTTGAAAGACCCATCACCCCCCCCACACACACACACGAATTTGTAATAACATATTAACAAATCTGTCCTCATTTTGTTGGTGGAGAACTTAAAATCTTTCTACGAAAAAAATTCTCTTCTGTTCCCCACCCACAGAGAAACATGTAGCAAAACAACGCCTTGGAATGGTTCGGATGCTCTGTTCCTGAAGCAAGGGAGCTGTAGTTCCCAGGGCTTTCAGTTCATTTTATGTTATAAATTAATAATGTACGTATGATTGAGAGTAACTCATTAACCGTGTCATAAAATAAGGCACTTAGGTAAGAAAAGTGCAAAGTGAGCCTGATGCTACATTAAGTACACAAATCATCTTTGTTTTCTCTCCCTTTAACGTAGAAAATGGCTGAAGAGGTAAATGTAGTTAGCATAATTCTATTTTCAAAGATCCAGGGTGCCTGAGAACAGAATTTGCATACAAATCAGAAAAGACAGGTTATCCTGGCCAATGGGATTTTTTTTTTTTTTATCTTTTGTGACAAACGCAACTAGATAGTAAGGGGTGTGGCCATAGAACCGATATGCATTTTCAGGAACTATGACCAAGTTTACTGGCCAGGAGACACGGGGCACGCTTGGAGCTGGAGCCTCTCTTAAAACAGGATGACCCAGGCTGGAAAATGCATAGGAAGTTTCCCACGGATCCTAGCTGCAGGGAGCCCCCCTCTTTCACTGGACAGACAGGTGGGGGGCAGGTGGGCCTGCCTTGAGGGGCCTAGGTATGTGGCCCCATCTATTCTGGCTCCTGCTTGAAGTAGAGGCTGACACTTCGGACTCAGCACAGACTGGCTGTAGGCACCAGAGATCAGTGATTCCTTTTCCCATCGGCTCCTCATTCCTTAGCTGAGGAAAGCCTACGTGGAATGGAATCTCAAGAAATGACGTCAGAGAGACACAAATGCCAAAAAGTACCTTTGCTGGGCAGTTCAATTAGAAATTAAACGACCCAAAGAAATGCGGCACCGTGGCAGAAAGGCCGTCCAGGGGGAGCCTGGGCAATGTATTAACAATCATCACCCGAGTATTCCCCAAGCAAACAGCAGGGGGAGCACCCACCAAGGGCCAAGTTCTAGGGGAGGTGATTTGCACCCCAAACCTTGAGGCCCTTCCATGTAAATAGGCATTATTGGCCTCATTTTTAAATATGAGGAACCTGAAAGCAAAGGAGGCCTCACAAGTAACTTACCAAAGTCATGAGCGTGTAAGGAGTACACCTGAGAACAACTCACGGCCCGGGTCCCTTCCCTGCACACGTGGCCTCGTGTGGGAGCTGGTGCAGGCACCTGGAGGTGCCACGTGGGGCAGGAAGGGGAGGCAAGTGCATTGGGAAGCTGATACGACATCGGTTCTTACGAAGGGCAGGGAGGTCATTCCAATTTAGCCTAGAGTGGTACACGGTCAAGGCCAAGGGGGTACCAGGGGAAGAAAAACGATATGCTCAGGAATGCACCTGCTTTAGCATTCTGCACGCTGCTGCCTGGCTTTTTCCTTTTTGTTTTTCAGCATTTGAAGGATAAAAGAGCACCAGGAGTTGACAGGACGTGCTATTTCAGACACATGGGTCACCTCACGTCTCTGTCTGGCTCTCAGATCAAGCTCTGCAGTGACATGACAATCGTGTGTCCATGTCAGTTCCTGCCCCTCCTGTTAAGGCTCATCTTTGCCAAAAATGTCCCTCCCCCACAAGAGCCTAAAATAATCCCCCCCAAGAGCCTAAAATAATGACAGGGCACAATTCTGTCCTCCCAGCGGGGCTCCACCCACATGGCTTATCTGAGTGGAATCTTTGATGCAGTCCGCTGGGCTTTTTATCATCATCATCTTATGGCTGAAGAGAGGAGCAGCCATGGTTTGTGGGAGTTTTAGGGTCCGCATTAGGAGTCAACCAAAAATGGGCAGGAAACCCCCAAACCAAGCACAGTTTGGATTTATCCACACTATCACACTTAATTCTGTTCAGTTCAAACCCATGATCTACACAGGAGTTGTGAGAGCCGGGAGGAGGGGCCCCCAATCCCATAGCAACCCTCGGAAGTGGGTCTTAGTGTCGCCATTGTTTCAGATAGGAGGTGAGGCCTAGAGCTTTAGTTGACTTATCTATGGCTATTCTCCCAATAAAGGCAGAGTTGGGTTTCCAACCCAAGATATCAAATGCAGCCTGCATTCTCATCGTTTATTATGGCATCCCAAGTGTGGGCCTAGCAGCACCACCAGGTGCTTTATCCTGCCCAGGCACTGCCTCCAGGTTGTTTCTTATGAGGAAAGACAGCTTGCCCCATTTCCCTCCTGGTAGCATTTCTGGAGAGGTCTGGGGCTGCAGAGAACAGGCTCTCCTCCAGCATCTATGGACACTTTGATGACATGAATGAGCCAGATCAGAGACTTGTCCACGTGTGTTTCTGATCTTCCCAGGTGTCTGCATAGATGATGCTTTGCCAAATGCAGAATATTCCTAAGTTTCAGTGTGCCTATGAACTGATTCACGGATCTTAACTCTGTGACCAAAAAATGGCATAGAAAGTAAGGAATGGTTCACCACTAGCCAGGTGCCGTTGGGTGGCCCCTGGGCCTCCTGTCATGTCCCAGACCTGTGCACACCTGCGCCTTTTGCATGTCACACACATGAGTGCTCCTTCCCTTCCAACTCACACAAATGTGCCCTGATTTTCAGGACGCACCAGCTTGGGCACCAACCCTCACTGCTTTCCAATTTCTGCGCTACTATTAGGCTGATCTTGCAAACGTTCACTGAGCCCTGGTGCTCTGGGCTAAAAATGTTTCCAAATTCCATGTTGATAATTCCAGTCTTGGGTATCGTCACCCCCTCACAAAACCATAATTACACTGATACGGCAGCTTATTCAAATGACTGCCATTCCTCAAACCTTCACCTTAAACAGAAACAGGAGCACTGGAACTGACCTTTTGAAAAATTTCAATGAACTTGAGATAACTTTGCTGCAGCTGAGTTAGACAGACTCTGAAATTATAAGCTTAAAAGAGATAACCTCCTCTAACGGCTGAGCATCAAAGCCAACTCACTGACATCTGTGCAAAGATTAACAGTGATCGCGGGTCACAGGGGGCGAGGCACGGCTGAGGCACAGGAGGACACAGCAGCCAGCAAGGAGGTCACGCAGTCGTGCTGACTTTCCACAGCAAAAGCCTGAAAGCCACGTGTAGAACATTCTGGACCTGTGTATGGGGCTGCTTGGCTTGGATAGAGTTTCACGGGCATGAAGCCAGCAGCTATTTACTGAGATGTGTGTGTCGAGGGGGTGGCAGAGGGGAAGCAACGGCCTGGCTACGAACACCACAATGACAGGATGGAGGGGAAGAAACCCTGTGGAGTGGTGGGACCTGCTATAAACTCAGGAGGAGGATGTCACACTCCGGGGCACCTGGACAATGCACTATATTGTTTCCCTGCTACTTACTGTATTCTTGACTATTTCAAGCACTATCTTAAAACAGAGAAAATCCAAGCCTATTTGGCCTTCCCATCTTTTTTCTTCCTTTACTGATGCTGGAGCTGTTATGACTTCCTATTTCCACCGAGAGAGTTGATTACATACTCTCTAGTAATCAGCTACCGTGTTTCCCCAAAAATAAGACACTATCTTATATTTATTTTTTCTCAAGAAGATACACTAGGGCTTATTTTTAGGGGATGCCTTATTTTTATTAAGTATAATACAACAATGTACATCTATTCCAATACAGTTAAGTCATCTTCTTCTTGAATCTGACAGGGGGAGCTGACCTTGTTGGTGGGGCTGGCACTAGTGATTCGTGAACTCCTTTCCCCTGGCCGTTTGCATGTGTGCAATAGGATGCCTGTGACCGAGGTTACCACACATGCACCCATGCAAGTGCCAATGGCTGGGCTTGGAGAAAGGAGCTGTGGCAGATAAAAGGTATTCTAGTCTTCCTTACTGCTCCGTACAGAAATGCAGGGCTTGGCTATGCAGATATGCTGCATAGCCACACCCACCACTAGGTCTTATTATCAGGGTAGGGCTTATATTTAACAAATGCATAGAAATCCTGCTAGGGCTTATTTTTTGGGTAGCTCTTATTTTCAGGGACACATGGTACTCTACTGGCTTTGTGTGTGAGAGAGTGTGTGGTGTATGTGGGGGTGGAGGGTGGGATTTTGCCTCAGCAGAAAGCCTGACCAGCCTCTCCTGACGTAAGGATGTGTGTGCATAACTGCCTGTGTTTATAACCAAGCTGAAGCCACAGGCCAAATGACAAACTGCAATCCCTAAATATTTTTGTTCACTTCTTCTAAACCAGTTACAAAACAAGCCAACAAACAAACACCAAAACCGTCAGCTGCAAAGGTTGGTCTGGAGCCCATCACATTCTGAGTGGGGATGCTTGGAAATCAGAGGCCTGGGACTGCGGTGGGCTGGGAGGGAGGGCAGAGGTGAAGGCACAGACCGAGTGTGGAATAATCTGCCCCTTCCTCTCCCCTCTGAGCTGGTAAGCAGAAGAGGGCTGTTGGATCCTGTGGGAAGCCAGCAGTGCAGGCCTCATTGTAGGACCTGGGGCCCAAGGACAGCTTCACCTGCTGGATTATGAGTATCTGGAGAGTAAGCATATTGTGGGAACTTTCTTCCTAGAGCCCAACAGTGCAAGGTCGGAACAGGTGGTCCAAGAACATTTACTATGGGAAGGAATGCATATAGGAATAAGGAATGAGTGGGCCAGTGAACAGCAGGGGCTTGGATCTCTATGGGGTGGGGAGATGTCAGGGTAGCCATAAGCTACAGGCAGACAGTTTTCCAGCCTGAGTTTGGGGCTTCCCCACGAGGCACTCCTTGCCCCACCTTTCCCTACATCCACCCCTCAGCACCCTCTGACATGCTATCTTTCTTGCTTATTGATGCCTTCCCCACTAGAAAGTAGGCTCCAGGACAACAGGGATTTCTACTTATTCTGGTCACTCACCCCCAGTGCCTGTGACAGCGCCTGACACAGAGAAGGTGCTCGACAGATTTATGGAATGAAGGACTATCTCTACCCTCTTACGATGGAGGGACCCTGCTGCCTTGCTTCCAGAGAGGCCTAACCCTATAAAGAATTGTTGATGGGATAATAGGCCAGAACATGTCTGGGAGGCTCAAGGTAAGAAAAGGCAAGCAGAGAGGCCACTAGCTGTATCAGATGGCAGGCCTGACCGCAGGAAGGCTGGGAGATGCTGGGATATCACTAATGAGCACTGCTGGGGCAAAAATGCCTTAGCCTTCACCACTGTGCCCGAAAAACATGTACAAATATTTCCAGCAGAAAAAGATTTCCCCTATTTTCAAAATACTTGAATATGATGAAATTTACAATTGAAATGTTTTGCATTAAAAGAAGAGTATGCTGTGGGCTGAAGAAGCTGACCATTCAAAGCAAGAGACTGGGTTTTATCATACTGGAAGTTTGATTTACACTCAAAGTTCTTGCCACTGCCAAGGAGCCAGGCACCTCCCCCGCCCCTAACCAACAAACACACACCTGATAATTATCCTGCCTCATACGTGAAATGGGACATATGCTGTGACCAGTTACATAACTGGTGCCATGAATCCTACTTTTGAAAGCACATCTGATTCTCTCAATCCTTTACTCAAAATCTTTCGGAGGCTCCAAATGCCTGGAGAATGAAGCCCCAGTCTCTCCTCAATCCTGCATCAAAAGCTCTTCCCATCTGGGCCTCCATCTGACTCTCCAGTCCTAAGTGACAGCCAGCTCTTGCCTCACCTCCTTCTTATATTTTATTCTTTCCTAAAATTCTGTTTTTATTCTCTTTCCCACATGGCTGCGAGCTCCATAGGGTCAGGAACCACACCCATGCCATCTACCCCTGCCCACACACACAGGAGTGCTTGTTGACCTGACCTCCAGTCTGCCTTTTAAAAGATCTGATCTGATTATGGCTTTGAGGGCTCCCACTAATATCCACGCCAGAACTGAAACTCCTCAGTGTGATGAGGGAGGCTTGCCAGGGTGTGCCCTGTCTAACCATCAAGTCTTCCCACTCACCTCACCCCACTCACCTCCTATACCCTGAGGAGATCTCCCTCAAGCTCCATGCTCTGAGCCCAGCCTCTGTGCTTTTCCTAGGCTACTGTCTGCCCAGAATGTCCTTCACTCCTCTGAAGAATGTTCTTCAGAACCTAAAGAGCTATCTGCTTGTCCTTAAAATATTGCTGGTTGACTTCTCAGAAATCTTTCCACCCTGCCCCAGGACATATGCACCCCCCACCCCAGTCCCACCCCTACCAACCCCAGTTCACCTGCCCCTTCCCCACCTTGTTTGGCTATCTAACACCCTCACCAGGTTCTGGGCTCCTTGATGACAGGGACCATTTATTATTGTATCCTTAGTGCCTCTCCTAGAGCAGACACCCAATAACTATTTTCAGAATGAACAGAGATCCAGATTGCAAGTGCTCTACTCTGCTCCTTAGGCTTTGAACGGTGGGTGAACTTCACAGCCGCAAGACCTCACTTGGTTCCTGAGTAAGTCTGGGTGGCGAGGTACATACACACTGGGCCTTTGCAGGATTTAAGATGAAAGGCATCCAGACTGCCCTTTCCCCTTACTTGGCTCTGAACCTTGCTCAGAGTACCCCAGGCAGAGTCACTTGGCTAGCTTACAGAAGCCTGGAACTTCACAAAGCAGAGGAACATCTGTCGCCACTGTATGGTTCTCTTTTTCTGGCAGCCACGGGATAGCAGAAGGTCTCAGCGTTCGCTGTGGAAAACAGGTCACTACTGCTGCAAATTCCTGGAAGACCTTCTGACAAGACTGCAAATGCCCCAGATCTGCTCCAGCCCGATTTCTGCTGCTCTCTTAGTCTGAGCAGCCATCTTGTCGTACAGTCAGATGGGCCGGGAGGCTGTGTCAGCGCACCTGCCTCCCCTGTCTCTCCTGACAACAGACCTGATATACCCTCCTCCCCGCCCGTGCCTGCCCCCTGTGACAGCAGCCCAGGAGACGGTGGTTCCCGCAGTGCCCATCAGCATCTTGTGGCTGAAGCCTGTCCAAGTGAGCTCTGGGCACTGCCACCTCCTTAGGGAATCCTTTCGGTCAGCTGTGTGACAGGGGGCAGATAAGGGCGGGCATCATAGGGAGGAGAAAACTGTACCACAGGATGGTCCAGTGCTCACTGGGGATACCATAGGCAGAGGCTGAAAACCCAGGGGATCCAGCCTGAGAGGTTTTTCTGTTGCCATCTAATCCTGACAGTAGCATGGGATCATGAGGGTCCCTGATCAGTGCTCTAGGATGCCCTGTGCAGGGAAACACTTGTGTGGCACCCTAAGGGTTAACTCTCCCATCTTTTAAATAGGCCACAAAGAGCAGGCTACATCCTTCAGTGTAACCCCAGAGGATATCCCAACACAGCGCCGGTTCCTTGCATGTACATGGCACTCATGTCACAGTGTGTAGGGCACTGTCACATGTGGCATCTCACTGACTCACACAGCAATCTTTGATGCACAGTGGTGCATACGTTATCACCTTCCACTTACAAACAGGTGTCAGAGGTTCCGAGAGCTTATGATTCCAGTCACTCCCAGTTTTATGTGGTGAGGGTGAGGCCTGATTCCTACATTTGCTCAGATTGGCAGCAGTTTTAAAAACCTTGAGCTGAGACTCAGCAACTCCAGGGACTCTGTAATTAAAGTGCAGCCTGTGGCCAGCAGCACCAGCATCTCTTGGAAGCTGATTAGGAAAACAGAATCTCAGACTCACCCAGACCTGCCACGTGAGTCGGCCTTCAACAAGACCTGGGGGGGCTTCTGCAGTGGGAGCTGCTCTGTGCCTGGCAATACCTGGCTTCCTCTCTCTTCCTTGGCTTTCCTCTCTAGCTTCACCTCGGAGAGGTGTCTTAGGTGGGGTGGGCTCGGAGAAAAGAAACTTCTGATAATTGTAAGGAAAGCTGGTCTGTCTGTCCAGCTTCCCTCCCTATGGACTAGATCTCCACCTGTCTCCTTTTCTCTCTTCAGCTCCATGCTAAACACTTTTAGCCAAGAGACACAGCTCCCCGGCTGACTCTAAATCTTCTCTCCGGCATTAATTTTGATAGAAGCATGAAGGTGGGAAATGTGATATCAGTTTTCTTTGATTTCTGAGAATCCTAAAATCTGTTTAAAGTACTCCCAATCTGAGCTGTGAAAGAGTCGTGATTTCCTAAAGAAGGTCTGCGATGGTAAAATTTTTTTCTCTCCCTTTTTTTTTTTCAGAAAGAATCTCTCTTCACTTCTCCACTGGGGTGCACGGCTTGACTGACACACTCGATAATTGCTTGGTAAATCAGCAACTCTGCTTAGCCACAGGGCTAACATGGCTTATAAGCACTAAGTTTTTTTTTTTTTTTTAAAGAGGTGGAGCAAAGCACCACGATAGAAATTAGACAAACTCTTAACCAGCTTTGCTAATCAAGTTGGGATTCCCCTCCCTCCCCCTGACATGGCACCCAATTCACACAGCAGTTACTGGAATTCTTTCATGATTCTCTCTGGGTACTTTTTATACGGAGAGTTTAGACTGAAATCAGGTATTGATGTCTTCCTATGTATCACTAATTTCCTTTCGTGACCTTTCATTTTTTCCCACATTGACCTTGTAACCACCACTGGGCCTGGTTCCTTCTTTGTGGTTCTCAGCACAATAGTTCAAGTGGCCTCAGGCCAGCCCTGTCTTCTGCAGGTAGGCTGTGGCCAGGGTGTGTGTCTGGGGCAGCAGCCAGTTCTATTGGTTTGGGGGCCCTTATTCAGCCTACATGGTTGAAAGTAGCAAGAAGGAAGCATTTCATCTTCCCTCCTGATCATTCTTTTTTTTTTTCCCTGCAGTTTTTGGCCGTGGCTGGGTTTGAACCCACCACCTCCAGCATATGGGGCCAGCGCCCTACTCCTTTGAGCCACAGGGGCCTCCCTCCCAATCATTCTTTATCAGAAAGGGCCCAGTAAGTATACTCTTCTAATCAGTTCAAAGAAAGACAAACCCCTAATTACAAATTAAATATGTTGAGGACTATTTAACTGTTAAATACACCATTTACTGAACATTTGCTATTCTCTTTGATAGAAGCAGGCTATTATTTTACTCTTGTCTTTGGGACAATCTTAGGCCTTATTGAGGTTTTTAAGCCTATTTGCTTGAATCTGGTTCTGACTGCTATTCAGAAGAGCCGTATAAACTGCCTCCTTAGCAATCTCTGGCTGGTCCATGAGCAATTGGTTTAAGTCAACACTGCTGATCAGAATCCTTTGCTCCACACCCTTTTCACTAAGAGGACATGTGACACTGGCTGTGTGACTCAATTCAAGTTCCATCAGAACCCTTTCTCTAGAATTCCAGCTATAACTTGATAGGGACATAATGGTGGATTCACAGGGAGAAATTCTGGGCCAAGTCCACTCCTCCATTCCCAAACCTCTTTGCTACATGGACCCAGCGTTTTTAGTTATTTTGTGAATTCTAAGGGCAACTTCAGACCAGGGATGAAACATAAAGCAGATGGTGGAGGCACCAGGGCAATTTTATCCCAGCATGTGTTTGGGAGGGTGGGGTGAAGTGGGGAAGAAGGTGGTGAGTGGAGTGAAGATCCTCAACTTTCAATTTTTGTTCACCTCTGGGACTGAAAAAAGACAAGTTTCCACTTTTCTAAAAGGTAAGTGTCAGCTTAGCCAACAATCTTTCCCGAGATTTTTGAGTAGGCTGGATTAGGGGGAGCCCTTGATGCAGGGCACGGGGGATCTTCACCTTGGGCAAGCAGGAGATGCGCTTACTGGCCGAGATGACAGGTCAACACCAACAACGTAACCACTGGAGAGGCCTGACACTGGGGGGGGGGGGGAAGGGGCGCGGAGGGTAGTTCCTGGCTTCTTTTTGTAAGTCATTCCAGTGGACTTTATATGAGAGTCAACAAAGTCCAGACTTGGCTTTGGTTTGGACCAGCACACTGATATGCTATTCAGACCCGTGCAATTAGAACCCCGGAGGAGGAAACGTCTTGGATTGGAAAGTGAAGGAGTAAGGAAGTCTTTGCAGTGAACATTTCCCCGAAAGGTACATAAGGTACAGGGAACCCCCAAGTCACCTGGCTCCATGGACTGTGGGGCACTCCCGCCTGAGCCTCAGAGCTCTGCTCCCACCCACCGCTGGCAGATGCCGCGGGCTCCTGTTTCACTCAAAGGAGCTTCCAGGGCCAAGGAGCAGGAGGCGGGCGGAGGAGAGAGAGAATCGTCGCCCCGAGCCCACCGGAGCAGGTGCACGCCCTGCGGCACGTCGCCGCTCGCTCCTCCCCCCGGCCTGTCCCCGCGCAGGCCACCAGGGGCGGCCCGGCAGCGTCAGCGCGCGGTGGCGAGCCTCCTCCGGGAGGCGCCTACCTGTATCTCTGCTTCACAGACTGCTTCTCGGCCGACTTGCAGACGTGCCCCGCGTAGTACAACGGGAAGAACAGAAAGTTCCAGTTGGTGGCGAACCACGTCAGGGTGAAGGGCGCGTCGAACCTCCGGAAGGTCAGCTTGGCCAGCTGCGTGGAGCCCGCCCAGGAGGAGCACACGCACAGCACGACCGCCACGCCCCAGAAAATCTTCTTGAGCTGCGCCCGGGAGCACGTCCAGCAGCGGCGGCTCGCTCTCCCGCCGGCCTCCGCCCCGGCCGGCGCCTGGGCCTCCGCCGGGCCCGGGGAGTCCCGGGGGCGCTCCTCCCCTGGGGAAGAGAAGGCCGAGGTTAGCGGGCCGCAGCCCTCCGCTCGCCGCGGGGCACCCACCCGCCGCCAGCCCCTGGGGGCGGGGAGATCGGGGGCGCACGGGCGGCGTGCTGGGGACAGCCGTGTGATGCGGAGCGGCAGCGGCAGACGTTTGACTGGCTCGCCCGTGCTCCACGGACCTGGCCTTCCGCGTGGGGCCGCGGCCAGCCGGGCAGCAGCAGACCCCCTCCCGCCTCGCCTCCTGCCCCCGGGAGCTTGCTGAAAATTCAGAATGTCTGGCCCACCCCGGACCCCTGAATCAGCCTCTGCGTGCTAATTCTGGGTGCTTTGGGAAACTTGGTCGTATCACACAGAGCGGCTGAGATATGCTCGCTCTAGTTTACGTCTGCCTGGGTGGACTGCCCTGTTACCGGGTGCTCGGCAGAGCTGGAGATTCCTCTAGGAGGGGGTCTTGACCTCTAAGGGTCCCAACCTTGACTGAAGCTTTTCCCTGCCTGTTGCTAAAAGGCGCAGATGCCAAGGCTCTCCTTTTATTTTGCACGTACAGCAAAAAATAGATGCCCCTGACCCTCTTATTTTTCTATCTGTTTTAACGGGCTTCCTGCTGATAGCCGCCAGGCCCACTTTGAAGCTTTACTTAAAAACCACAACCTCTGGCAGCTGGTGTGTGAAAGGCCGCAGACGCTGCATTCTAGAAGAGCTGTGTGATTTCTGGAAACCAGGCTGCAGCCCGGAGCCTGGCTCTGCCGCAGCATTTTCCCCGCAGACCATGAGAAGGGGGAAGGCGTTATTTTCCACTGTTTGCTTTTCATTCATGATTGTGGGCATGTCAGTCAGCTGGAAATTTAAACAAAGCTGTAGCTTGTGTTATGTTAGCTTCTGTCAGGTGTAATTATGGACGGATGCAAATTTCCAGGAGGCAATGAACTCGCCTTTTATATATCGGCCCTGAACTTTGCTAAATCGGGCACGTTCTAAGAAGCCATCTTCCCCTATAGGGGTACAGGAAATGAGTATTGAATATCTAGAGTCAAACACTGTTTAAACTTAATAGTTAAATAACTTTCATAACATTCAGCTGGGTTCTGTATACCATACTTTCTGAAACATTATAATTCTATGAGGCAAAATCTGGATTCAATGTAGTCTGTCATGCAGGTATTAGCTAATATTATCATTAGCCGCCAGCCCTTGGGTATATGGGTTTCAGGCAAAGGTTACACGGGTAGATAAGGAGAGAGAATGTACTTGATTGGCCTGAATTCTGTTTGACATCAGTCATGGCTATGATGCTTCATTACCTGCTTTATTAATATCTAATTGACCTCCTTCTCTTACTTCTCATGTGTATACACATCCTAGTTGGAAGGTTCCTGAAAAACCAAATGTGTGGCCACCTCTGCACTTCTGACAAGTTGTCCGTTCCAGCATGGGCTGTGGGGCAGGAAGATGCAGAGGGCAGAAAAGATAGGGAGGGGAGAGAGGGAAGGAGGGAAGGGGTGGGGGTCATGGTGAGTAACACACCTCTTGGGAGCGGGACACAATTATAAGAGGGACACAATTATAAGAGGGACTTTACCTAACAAGTGCAATCAATGCAATCTGGTTCTTTGTGCCCTCCACAAATCCCCAACACTACAAAGACAAAAGACAGATTCCCATCCTTTTGCCTAATGCCCTCCCAGCGGGACATCTTGACTTCGCTCACAGTGAATTCCTACAACTTCAGGCAAATTCAGTTTCAGAGAGAAGCCTGCCCATTTCAATTCACACATGGATTACCTGCCGTTTTGAATTAGCATCTGTAGCCTTTCATTATCAGGAGAATTGGCAAGGTGTGTTGGAGGTTAGGGAGATGGGTCTCTATCAGTATCACTGTCAAAAACTCATCCTGAAAAGTCGATTGTAGAGATGAAGAAAAAGTCCATATAAAATGCCACTATAGTAATAATTAAGTCCCAACATAAGGCTGGATTCCAAAGGAGGTTGAATTAATTCAGGTTCCTAGCATCTTCATTTAAGGTTCTCATTATAGCAAATTAAACTTTAAAATTTAGAGAACTAAGCAATGACGCTGCAGAGCTTTTATGATGATGGAGAAAATCCTTCACATCATGTAATTTTGTGTGGCCAAAA
Source organism: Galagoides demidoff (assembly GCA_963574575.1). Lineage (NCBI taxonomy): Eukaryota > Metazoa > Chordata > Mammalia > Primates > Galagidae > Galagoides > Galagoides demidoff. Next base: position 14,465 of record CAUYQV010040634.1, read on the forward strand.
TGTGTCTATGGATTTAGGCTAAACAAGTTCCTCTCTGACTTTGTTACCTTCCTGGATTCTCTAACCAAAGGAACACAAACAGTACTATGTTATTTAAACTAACCAACCACATACAAGATAGAACTCAGTGCCATATTATTTAAAAGTAACCACATGCAAGACAGAACAACATTTTCCAAAGTGTAATTCAGTTAATAGGCATAAGAAGAAGTAAAGACTCCATTGTTAGTCAGGTCAGTTTAGAAAACGCTAAGAAATGTTAAAGGCCGACAGGCATTCCAAATTTCCAAGGAGTTATTACAGAATGCATGCTTTCCCCGATTAATGAAATGTGTAACACCTATGCTGGGGACTAGTACCCTGGAACACCTTTGGGGAGCACTGGGATAGCCTCATAAACAGTGGTTCTCAATCTTCCTAATGCTGCAACCCTTTAATCCAGTTAAAAGGGGTCGTGACCCACAGGTTGAGAATAGCTACTCATAAAGAATAGTAGACCTACCCCAATTCACTGTAAACCTTTCACTGTACTGAGCCTCTTATAATAATAGCTACTTATCAATTTCATTACTTCACTCAATGCTTCTAGATAAGTATAATAATGAAAACTATTGTTTATAAATACATTCCAAAAATACTGAATAGCAGGATGAAAAAGCAATCCATAATAATCTTAACACCCAGAGATATCACTGTTGACGTGTTGTGCTCTGTTCAAAACACAAGCACAGAGCTCTCAAAAGATGTCCCCCAACATGGATCCACAGACATAGTCACACGGCAAAATTGGGATCACATCGTGTTTTCATCTGTTATTAGCCAACCTTAGACACAGTGGCCTGGGCTTCGGACATCTCCCAGGGCTCTCTGCTCAGTACAGCACATACTAGGAGCACTTGGATTGGCCAGGAATCACTGTGACGCATTTGCCCTGCGCCAAGAGCTCTGGGTGGTCTATAAATAAACGTAAAGCATGATTCCTCTTCTTCAGGAACTGACAGTCTATTTGGAGCAACAAAGCAGACCATGAAGGAATTACAGAAGAGTTACATGCACAATGGCAAGATTCTGACCACATAACAGTAATTCTGCAGTGTGGCCAGTGTGAGCTGGAAAAATAGTACAAAGAAACAGAAAAGGCCAAGCTTTGGCCTGGGCTTTGGGGGTAGAAAGACTGAATAAAAGGAGGACCAAAGTTCAGGGTCAGCAACACAGGGGATCTGCCCCAGGAGCAGTGAGGATGATGGGAACACCTGAAATCCACTGCCATCTGCCTCTCTGCAAGACGGGACTGGAGCGAATTCAGTTGTCAACTGACCTGACTCTATCAAGGAAGTGCAAGGCCAATGTCCGTAACAGAGGGACAAAATTAGTTGAAGAATAAATGAGGAGGACACAACAAATCTAGTTAGCAGATGCATTTGAAATGCAAAACACGCATCCCCCACTTCACACATTCTCGGGGTTATTCTCCATTTATGCACAAACAGGTTTCAGACAGAACTGCAAGACAGGAGACAGTGTCCATTCTCAAAGCCTTTCTCATCTTCAAGTGCAGGAAACTTTCATTTACTTTTCTGCCTATAAAGTGCAAGTCAAGCATTGCCTCTGTTTGATTTTACTCCTTTATCACAACTGAAGGAGGTAGTGCCGATTGTTTTTAAGAAATCAGTGTTGAATTAGCCTCAAGATACTTCCTGCTCTGGCTCATCTAACCATTAGTACGGGACTAGAAATACTATTTATGTCACCCTAACCTTCACTCTCCAATAACAATCCCTTCCCCACTAACAATCCCTCTATGATCTTCTTGTATCTTAAATTCCAATCTTTAGCTAGAAGTTCTGGTAGCAATACAAAATAGAATAGATTATACACCTTGGCCCAGTGCTTGTGCTGACAGATGCCATAGTAGTCAATTCAAGCTTCTCTGGATAACCGTGTCATAAAATCTCTGTTTATGCTACTTTAATTCACCCACAGGTGCTGGGAGATAGGCAGGCTCATCCCAGTTCTGTTGTCAGAAGTGCTTCTGTTGAGTTTTTGGAGAAAGTGTGTGTGTGGTGTGTGCATGTGCGCGGGAGGAGTGCTCTCGTGTGCACCCTGGCTATGCCATGGCGTGGTGAGACGTAACCATCTGCGTGTGACTTTCCATTTTAAGCTCTGTCTCAGAGTCCTGAAGGCTCTCAGGCCCAGGTGTCAGTCCTACCCCCTGCAAAACCTCACTTCCTGCTGCCTCCTACCTAGCAGGGGTTTATATATAGGATTCACCCTCTTTGGACAAACAAAAATAGTACTTAGAGGCAATGTCTGCTCAGCAGAAGGAAACTCAAAGCCCTAAGAGGTGAGCTGGAATCTAGTTTAGCTGTCAACTTATCTGGGAATCCAAGCAAGTCCTTTCCCCATGAGCTGTCCATTGCTTTCCCCTGGGAAGATGACGAATTGGGTGCTTTCTATGTTTATTTAGTGAAAGTCACTTCTACAAAGAAAAGCAAAAAAGATTGGAAAATCATTTGCAGTCATCTAATAAAATACGTCTTTTGGAACTTTGAAGACTAATGTTTCTTTTATGAGGTCCCCTGAGAATAAGCGGATCTTCGTTGTCACCCTCTATGAAAAAGACTCCAGGGACTTACACTGAGAAAGTGACAGAGTCCTTCCTTTAGAGAAGTGGTTCTCAACCTTCCTAATGCACGACGCTTTAATACAGTTCCAGTGGGTCGCGACCCACAGGTTGAGAACCACTGCTTTAGAATAAGAGACCTAGAGCTAGAACCAAGGACCACTCATTGACTGGCATGACTCAAACCTCCCACAAGCAAAGGAGATATCACTGCACAGAGAATGGCAGGAGATGCCTCTCACCTGACACTGACATCAATAACATCTACACAGTTCATTTTTACAGCTTTATTGAGGTATAATTTCCATACCATAAAATTCAATCATTTTAAGTGCACAATTCAGCACTCTTTAGCAGAGGTATAGAATTGGGAAACCGTTATCATGACACAGTTTTAGAACATTTCTCTCATCCCCAAATGAGTTCTTGTGCTCCGTGTCCCCGTCCTCACCCTAGGCAACTACCAACAGTTTTGTTTCTGTAAAAATTTGCTTCTTCTGGACATTCCGTACAAGTATGGCACTTTCACACCCGACTTCTTTCATTTAACATAATGTCTTTGGCTTTGATCCATGTTAAATCCTGTGTCAGCAGTATGTGGATATATCACACTTGACTTCTGTCTGTCTATTGATGATTGCTTCCAGTTCGGGCCTGCTGTGATTAACACTGCAGTGAAGATTCACATATAATTTTTATGCAGATATGTGTTTATATTTCTTTTGGGTGGAGTAGTTAAATTTTCAGGCTACTCATTGTCCAACAAATGGTTACTGACCGCCTACTGGGGGGCACAAGGCAGACACAATCTTTTCCTGCTAGAGCTGGTTTAGCCCAAGTGGCAGCCCTTAGAGTGCCCACATCTCAGAGGACTAAGGGTCTCTAATTCCATCCAAACAGGACACAGTTGAGAGATGCTCTGGTACATGAAGGCTATGTCAACCAGATGGATGAAAGTATTTCAAACTGTATATAGAAACAACGCACTGTGCTCCATGATAGTATTAATGTACACAGCTCTGATTTAATAAAAGAAAAAAAAAAGAGAGAGAGATGCTCTAGGACCCAGACTTCCACCCCCACTGCCCCTTTTGTCTAAACTGCCCAGAGAAAGACAGGGCTTGATAAACAATTTCCCATTTATTGATTACTGATGAATACCAGGTCAAAGGCCTGGAACTAAATAGCTTTGGCAGATGAGAAGCTCGTAAAATGAGCTTTTGCTTATGGCCATTTGTAAGGATAACTTATCTCTCAGAAAATGTCAGGTTTTATCCTATCTACTCATCAAATACTTGCTCAGTGAATTTATGTGTGACTTTTTTTTTTTAAGTAAGGAATGGAGTAGAAGAAAGGGAAGGCAGAGACTTGCAATAAAAGCTGTCACACATATAAAGCCACAATATGCCCCAGATGTCCCCAAACAATCCTCATTTCACATATCCCAACTCACTAGGCCACCTGCCCTTGCCAGATGATCCATGAAGATTCCTAGATTTGGAGGCCAGAAATTATTCCCACTGTTCATACACGGCTGAGGCTGCAGCCACACCCCTGACTAGCATACGTCCCAGGAAAAGAACAGGATATATGGATAATGGAAGTTGAATATTGACCCTTGGTAAAGGAGAAAGGGGATTAAACAACTGGTGGTTAAACACCCAGCATCTACCCCACAGTCTCTGCCAGGAGGGAGCTGTTATATATCTTTTCTTACTTTCCAGGATGATGCCAGTCAGTATGATTATTCCTCTTTGGTAGACTGAGGTTAAGGGAGTCACTACTCTTTCAAGGTCACAGTTCAGTGAGTGGCTGAGATGCAGTTTTACTGTGGTTCTGTCTGACTCCAAAGCCTCAACAAGAATGGGCAGTATTCTCATTCTTCCCTTTGAAAGTCAACCAGGGCCATGGAGCTGAACACCTCAGCTGGAGCTGCCTGTCACTAAAAAGGGACTTCAGGTTTGCAGAGAGCAGACTCCATTTTTTAACATGGTAGTGACTGAGTGTATGGGACTCTGAGCTAGGATTTGCTGTCCTGGAATGAGGGTGTTCTGGACTGAGTGATTGTGTCCTCTCCACATTCATACGTTGAAGTCCTAACACCCAATGTGGCTATATTTGGAGATGGGTTCTATAAGTAGGTAGTTAAAGTTAAATGAGGTATTAAGGGTATGGCTACAATCTGATAGTATTGTTGTCCTTATCAGAAGAAACACCAGAGACCTCACTGTCTGTCTTTCTGGACACACACACATACAGAGAAGAGGTCATGTGAGGACACAGAAGGCTGCTGTTTGCAAACTAGAAAAAGAGCCCTCATCAGTAACTGAATTTGCTGGCATGTTGATCTTGGACTTCCAATATACAGAACTATGAGAAACAAATTTCCTTTTCCCAAGCTCTCCAGTCTATGGCATTTTGTTATGGCAGCCCAAGCTGACTGGTAGAAAAGGGTTACAGTAGAGTCTGCTGTTCTTGTGTGGGTAACACATGGATGGAGAGCTACCTACCACATCACTACCACCGGATGTGAGTGACAAGCTGCAAATGCTAGAGTATTTATTGTGATAACCCATTAGGGGAAGAAATAACTTCATTAGATTAGAAATATTAGATACTATTTCATATGTGTTTGCTTCCTTGGAATTGCTTAAACTTTCCTTGTAAAGTGACTCCTGGAGGCCATGTATAGAAAGAAAACATGGCAGCTGTGAAGTGGTTTATAAAAACTAAATTAGTGTTAGTGCTAGGAAATTATTTCCCTAGTTAGGATAGAGAATTTGGAGGGGAAGAAGGTTGAGGGATAGTGAGGTCTCTGGTGTCTCTTCTGATAAGAACACTAATACTATACATTTTGGGGGGGGATGTGGTGGGAGGCTGCTCTGAAAATCTCCTGAAGTTCTACTCTGAAGCTGGTCTGCGAGCCTCCATCCAGCCCTCCATCATCTCGGTAATTAGACATCTGTACTGGCATTTCTGCCTTACTCCTATTTCCTTAGAGATCCCCAGAGTAACTTTCTCATGTCCAAGGACCAAGGCCTTGTGCAGTGGATTTAAGACAATGCTGGAATGTACATGGCCTGAGGTGAATCACGACTCCTGGGAAACAGACCTAGGGGGGATAAGCCCTAAACAATGGTGTTTGCGTCCTGGGGGAGGAGTCAGTGCCTACTCTTGGGAGGCAGCAGAGCTCCTTTTAATGCTTGGTCTGAAAACATCTGAGCTTGAGGGGATCAGTTTTAATCCGCGTTCTCTGCTTGTCATGGCCTGTGCAGCCTCCTGGAATTTCACCATGTTGTGACTGGGGCACATAACACTTCTGTACACACAGCAGGCTCTCACTAATTGTATCACCTGGTGATACTTTGGTGCTGCTAGTGGCCTTCATGCATATCCCTAAACAAATGTGCACACTCCTCTTTTCTGATGTTTTTCCTTGCCAGGCGGTTGGTGTGTCCAGCTCCTTCAAGTTGTCCATGGACTAGAATGCAGGCTGTTGAAACTCAAGGACAAAGCATGGCTTTACAAGAGGCAAGATTAAATGCAGGGGGGTCTTTCCAGGCAAAGGGGTAGGTCGAGGGCTCCTTGGAAGGGGGCCCACTAGAGCCTTCTCTTGTGGAGGGGCTGGCCCCTGAAACTCATTATGGCAGCACTGGGCAGCTGCCAGGTGAGGATGACACCTCTGATCCTCTCAGAAGAGGCTTGTGTGTTTTGGTTGGACAGAGTATTAGATGAAAATGAGCAGGAGAACAGAGCAAAATTAAAGCACTGTTTTTGAAGACAGACCTCCAGTCCTCAGTAGAGTCTGAGCATCAAGGCAGGAATGAACTTGCTCAGTCAAGGACCGAAGTGCTACACACAACCTCCCAGGCTTAATCTCCTGCCCAAGGATAAGCATTCTGCACCAATGAAGGGTGACATGACTGAGAACATTCCTGGGCATTGAGGCTTTAACACAAAAGCAGCTGAGGCCTGCCCCAGGCAAAGCTCAAAAGTGACACAACTTCTCTCCGAGGTCCGATTGTTCTTCTCTTTGTGCTCTACTCATCTGGGCTCCCGTGTCATGTGCAGTGGCTCACAGAGCAAGTTGTACCATGTATCTGCTCTTTCCACCCTCTGCTCAAATACCAGAACCCACACTTTAAAAGTTTGCAGCACGCATACACACGCTGACACACGCCGGATTCCTTATCATCCTGAACCTCAATTCCTGAGAACTCTGCTCTCTGACTTACAGCTGGTGAGGAGTTTTAATCAGATAAGCCGATCTCTGCTAATGAGGAAGCTACTTAATACCCTCATAGAATGTTCCTGCTGAAAGAGCCAATAGAAAATCTATTCCCATCCCATTTCTTTGCAGCAGGAGACACCCAGGCTCCCAGAGGTGAAGCATGTACCCATGTATTAATTAGCTCGTGGGGGAGTGGAAACCAAAACTCTAGTGTCTGGTCACCTGTGCATTGTTCTTCCCTAGTCCCTTCTCTCCAGCTACAAGATGTCTTTTTTTTTTGAGACGGAGCCTCAAGCTATCCCCCTGGGTAGAGTGACATGGCATCAAAGCTCATAGCAACCTCCAACTCCTGGGCTCAAGTGAGGCTCCTGCCTCCTCCTCCCAAGTAGCTGGGACCACAGGCACCCGCCACAACGCCCGGCCATTTTTTGGTTGCAGCCATCATTGTTGTTTGGCAGGCCCGGGCTGGGAATTCGAACCCGCCACCTTAGGTGTACATGGCTGGCACCTTAGCCAATTGAGCCACAGGCACCGAGCCTACAAGATGTCTTAAGCAGTGGAAATGTGTTACTCGCCAAAAAGGCTTTTAAGAATTAAAACTTTTCTTGGCTTTCCCAATAGAGCTGTTTCCTACCCTTCAAACCTTCAATCGTCATCACCATTTTCAGCAGATGATGCCACGTCCTACTTTATGGAGAAGCCCAAAGTCACCAGCGCAGCTCTCCCAGCCTCCTGCCTGCACACATCGTTTCTCCATCTTGGCTCAGCATCTCCATGCCAAGGCTAATCACACCCTCACTCCCTTCTCTGTCTTGTGCTCTACCCCTAGAGCCCACGCCTCCTCTGGCCCATTGTCACATCAATCACCTTTCTGTTGGGGCAACCTCAGACCTTCCTGGGGATCAACCCTTTTCATCCAGTTTATGGAAACACCTGCCTCTCTCCAAAGTTCTCCCTTGGCTCCTCTTCTCTTCTCTGCTCTCTCGTCCTCTCTCCCCCTTTCTCCTCTTCTCTCTCCTCTGTTCTCTCCTCCTGGGTGCTGCTCTGCAGCCTCCCTCCCCCACCAATAAAGACCTTTTGTACAAGCCTTGGTGATCTGTGAGATCTCTGCCAGTAGAGTGCTACCCTTTCATCTGGTGTCAGAAGTGGGATATAATTAGAGAATGCTCCCAAGGGTAGCTTTCACCCCCTCCACAGGGTTTTAGTTCCTGGGGGCTCCCTACCCTCCTCCATCATATCGGCTTGTGTCCACCTGCCAAGGTAATCTAACCAGCACCCAACACTGGCCTCATCTGAACGTGGTGAGTACCCTATGGGAGTTTTCCCTAATCATGGCTGTGTTGCTTACATTTCTGGCGATTTGCCCATTTCTCGAGGCTTCAGTTCCCTATTCCCATTAACCTGTGTGGCTTAGCCCAGGGCTTCCACACCTTGCACAAAAATTCCTGGCACCAGGTCTCAAGCTCCCCTCAGCCCCATGGGTCTGACACTGATCTGGGTACAGTGACGACTGTCCTAGACTGTGTTCTCATTCTCATGGCCAGCAACAAAGCAGCAGAGATGTCCACCCTTTGTCCTGGTCCTTGGTGATTCTGCTCACTCATTATTCCTGCTGCTAGTCACCATGGGTGCAAGCCATTCTGTCCCACCTAACTCCCCCTGGGGTGCTTATTACACCACCTGGTAAAATTAAGATTAAACTTAAAGCCAAAAAATTAATTAAACTCTCTACCCAAGTTTGGCCACTTTACAAGCTAAACAACTAAAGTATCTGACCAAGCTATGATTCATTTAATTTTTCTTTAATCCAAAACTTATATAACTGTTATGAACGCCTTGGCAAATGGAGTGAGGTCCCGGCCATATTCGCCTCCTCCCTCAATCACCCAGTTACCTCCGCCCTCTGTCCCTCCTACTTTCCCATCAACCAATCTGCAAGTGGCCATTGCTTCCAGAACCAGAGTAGTTCCTGTTCTGGCCTATCATATTCAGTTTCTCCCTCAACCATACAGTTGGCTCCACCTTCTGTCCCTCCCACTTCTGCATCAACCAATCGGAGCTTATCTCCTAACTCCTCCCCTCCACCTAGCCCTCAAAGTTCTTCAAGGACTCTCAGTCCAAGGCCAGCTACTCCAAGAAACACTTCCCGACCTCTTTACGCCTTTCTTCCTCCAGCTCCTGCATATAATAGTCCTACAGTGCCACCATGTAAACTAAGTTCCTTTACTTCTAATCCTTCTCCTTTCATTCAAAAATTTCAATTTGTTACTATGTCCTATCAAAACCAAAAAAAAAATTCTCTCTTTTCCCTTACACTAACATAACTCAAGCCTCCCTCACTATCAAAGACCTTGTTATTATCATCACCATCATCATCATTAAATCTTCCAAATGTTCTCCAGGATGTCAAACACTTTAACCAAGTATCCTGCAATGGCTCCCCCACCCACAAACACTCCCCCCTTGCAATCTGGCTTACAGACCAGCACCCACTTCAAATTGTTTCTGTTAAATTGCCCTTTCTTGGTTAGTTACATTTGACACATGGCTCTCCATCTTTCTTCCTATCTTCCCATAATTCCCATGATGGCACATTATATGGGTTCTCCAGTCCAAACCGTTCAGACTTCTCTCCTGCCTCTCTCATCTCCCAAATGTGAGCTTGCCTGTGCATTCCCAAATGACCTGATTTGTCCCCCAGGCTTCCCCACCTCCCACCTCTTTCTGCCTCCTCCCTGCTTGATACACACCTGTGTTGACAGGCACTGCCAAGGCCTTGAGCTCAACATGTCAAAATGTGACTCCTGTCTCTGGGTCTTCCTCTCCGGCTCTCCTACTTCACACTGTGGCATGCTGATTCCTCCCTGTCCTATCCCGTCCTCACCGTTGGTGGTGTTCCTGTGAGGACACCAGCATACCACATGGCTGTTGTCTCAGCATGAGTTACCTGGCTGCCCTGTACTCCACGTCCCCACCTGCACAGTGGGAATGACACTAGGGCCGGTAGCACAGGGATGCTGTGAGCGCCCAAGGAGGCAACTCCGGCCAAGGCCTCAGGGCAAGCAGGAGGCAAATGCTGCTGTCACGATTGTCACTAGGCCCTCAGGCAAGGACTGCTGCAGGTGCGTCCACTGTGCCTCCTTGTCTCCAGTGGGTACTTACCAGCAGGACTTTTAGACTTGTTTTTCCTGCACCTTCAGCAGGACATGACCCTGCCCTAAATACAAGTGCCTTAGATCAACTCTGACTCTTATACATGATAGACTGTGGTAATTTTTGTTCTATTCTATCAATTACAGAACGATTTCATAACCCCGGTTGGACACCACTGCTACACACAGCTGAGTTTTCAGGCTCAGAGGGTGTTTTCTTCTCTTTTACGGCTCCCAGTGGTCTAGCCCCCACTACTTCTTTGATAACCCAAGATCTGGCCCAGAATGCTTGCAGGTCTCCAGGTACCACCTTTTCTGCCTTGTAGCTTAGTCCAGGGCTCCCTCTCCCAGGAACCCTATGCTGTTATCTCCCACCTCTCACAGCAACCACAGCACCCTCCACCACGTCTCCCTATCAAGCTCCATGGAAAAGCTGCTCCAGTGACTGTACAGTCATCATCTAGAGCTGGGTGAGGAGAAGTCTGAGGCCACATCCAGACTGAAGAGCAACAAATTTCCTGTTAGATTGTGTCGTTTTGCAAAGAAGGGAATCATGGCGCCGAACAAGAGTGCTACATAGTGGCTGTGTGAGTTCTGGATAGAAGTTGAGTTTGCCCTCTGCCGAATACACCATTTATTTTATGCCCCTTCTATGGAATTAAAATTTACATTTCAACATAGAATCTTTGTGTGCATTTCCGACATTTCTCACTTGTTTGGAAGCTTGTTTGGATTAAAGGTTGTATTTACTCCTCTTAGAATCCCCCCAAACATTTGACTTATTCTCCGGCACAATATTAGGTAATATGGTTTCATCACTACTTGAATAACTTTTGTTATTAAAATTTCACGCAAAGGAATAGCCAACTAGGTAAATATTTTGGGCTGAGGGAACTCTTTGGCAGTATACTTCCCAAGACCCTTTTCAGATGCATCCAGCATGGCCAGGTCTTCATATATCTAACAACTGAGTATTCTGGGATAACAGTCTTATATTGGCAGAAACAAGGTAGGCAGATCTGCTTTGGGGGCAGCTGGGACTGCCTGACTTCTCTAAAGCAGAAGCACTAAAAATACTGCCAGCAGCCAAGGGTCTTATGAGCCATGTTGTGATGGGAACTTTATGCAATTTTTTTTTCTTTTTTCTTTTTTTTAAGACAGAGCCTGTCTCCCTGTCTTAAAAGCTGTCACCCTGGGTAGAGTGTTGTGGCATCACAGCTCACAGCAACCTCCAACTCCTGGGCTTAAGTGATTCTCTTGCCTTGGCCTCCCAAGTAGCTGGGACTACAGGTGTCTGCCACAACGCCCAGCTATTTTTTGGTTGCAGTTGTCATTATTGTTTGGCAGGCCCCAGGCTGGATTCGAACCCACCATCTCTGGTGTATGTGGCAGGTGCCTTAGCAGCTTGAGCTACAGGCGCCAACTTTATACAACTTTTACTGATCACCTACAAGGTGCCCTGAACTGATATAATTCTCACTGCTACTCAAATGAATGCATTTGTACAAAGACCTTGCCACATCTGGAACCAAATGTGGGATTAAAACAAGAGACCCTTGGCTTTCTAACTCTGTGACCTTGAATGAATGACTTTCTGGGGCCCCAATTCCTTTAGCTATAAAGTAGGAGTAATAATACCTACTCTTGCTCTGGGAAGAACAGAGATAATACATAGGTCAATCTCCGTCAGCACAGTACCTACAATACGGTAGGCACTCATTTGTGAAAATTATTATTTTCATTATTCGGAGGAATCATCACCCCTACTTTCTGTGAGAACTGATTTAGCCAAAAGTCCCTCGGCCAGTGTGAGAGCCGGGCATCCACCCAGTCCATCGGTCTCCGAAGTCCTTACTCTTTCCACAGCACTACTTCCTGCCAGTCTCCGGGGTGCAATTCATTGCTCTGGTCTTAACTATTAATTCCTATGGAATGTATTTTTAATCGAAAATAAATTAGCTTATTGTGACTATAGATGGTCTCAGTAAATACGACTCTATCCAAGACATTCTACTGATCAATATTCAGTGTCTGCTTCTGATGGGAAAGCCAAGAAAAAGAGACGTGAAAACAGGACATATTGTCCGATGTGACAGATGCCATCAGCCCAGCCAGAAAGCACTTTCCCTGTCTCAGCCCCTGTGTGAGTGCAGCCCCACTCTCCTCAGGCTTCGGGGCTGAGCCCAGCCTGTGCATACACAGCCACTTCTTGACTCTGTGCCTGACAAGTTTTCTCACATCCCCCCAAGCCTCAGTTGTGACGCCTCTGTCTCAGAAGGCCTCCCCCTCAGGAGGCCTCCCCCTCAGAGACACCTCTCCTGAGACTGCTCAGTTTCCAGTGTCCCCGAAACGCTCTGTTCTTAGCTCTGCACCAGAGCTTACTACCCTGTATCTGACAATTTACGTATCTGTGTATGTCTCTCTCCTACCGGATTAACAATTCCTTAGGAGAATGTGAAGCCAGCATCAGTTCATTTCCAAGGCCTTGTTACATTGTCACAGGACGCAGAGTCAGGTCAGATGAAGTATTTGTTGTGTAAATGAAGTCATCTTGTCCATCTTCCTGTGTTTGAGTTCAACCAAGCACAGCCTTTTTCTATTTTGGTTTTATATGTACCACATGCTGGTGCCTCCTTGCCTCCCCTTAAATGACACGCTCCACAGGCTAATAAATCTGCCTTGCTCGCTGCATTCCGTCCCTGTAGCCTGTCTACCAGCCACACAGAAATAGCCACAGTATGGGGACCACCTCGCCCTGTGCATTCAAGGCAGAACACAATGATTCAACACTTCCAAAACAGGCACACAAGATGCACATGGTTTAAAAAAAAAATAGACCAAAAGCCAAACTGAACAAAAACACGAAGGAAAAAAACCAGGAAGAGACAGATGTGAGCCCAGGCATGCCAAAGGCAGGTTTTATCAGGCCCTGGCAGGCAGACTTTTGCTGGTATATACAGAGATACCCCATGCGACACGGGGGCTCGGTAGGCATTGCCACCTGCCTCCTCCTCACTGGACTTCCCAACAGTCTGCAGAAATAGCTTGTTACTTCTCTTTACATTTGAGGAGACTGAGGATCAGTACTCATGATTTATACAAATCAAACTGCATGAGGGGCAGAGCCAAGTGCCTGACTCGGTGCCTGACAAGTTTTCTCACATCCCCCCAAGCCTCATCCACAATCTGCCTAATTCTTAGTCCTATGCACAATTCCATCACCCACAGACATTCAGGAGGAAGTGCTGGTTAAAAAAACAAGCCCCCTGGTAAAGCAGTTGCTCATGTTAGCGTGCACGGGAGACTCGGGTGACTGGGCAGCAGCCCCGTACTAGTTGGAGGTGGGGTGGATACCCCTCATTTTCATTCCCTGAAGGTAACCTCCAGGCTTGGCCATGGGAGGTTCCTGCACCTGGCATGCTGCTCATCGCCTCCTGCAGCACCTCTGAGGCTGCAATGCCCAGCTCAGAGAGCCTCACCATCAGTGTGGAGTCCTGCTCCAAGTGCAGCTCAGAGCTGTCCTGCTCAAGAGGCGAGTAGGAGAGCCCAGGTAGACACCCTGGGGCTGGAGAGGAGAGCCAACCTGCCTTCCCAGCAGGTGCAGGAGGGGCCAGTTCCCAGGAGAACCTCACCAGCGAGCTAGACACTCGTTCCCCAGCTTCCCAAAGGGAATTAGCATCTGGGCAAAGTCTGGGAGAAGACTTAGAAATACCAGCACCTCTGAAAGAGGGAGTACTCAGGTATCAAGACTGATACCAAGTCTCTCCTGACATTGGGATGGGGGAAGGAGGGAACAGCCTCAAGAAACAAAAATAAAAGGCAACCTCCTAAAGATAGAAAATGATGAGAAATAGGTAAGTAGCTGCAGGTCAGTGCCCGACAATGTTCTGAAAAAAGCAGGAGTTTGGGCTGAGACAGCCCAGGATTCCATTCCTGTTTCACTACCCGGGAACTGTGGGTCTTTGACAAGTTGATCTGGGCCTCAGCGGTCCTCATCTGTAGCATGCAGTGATAGCACCAGAGTGGCTAGGTACAGGCCTCTGTGGCTGAGCTGAGCTCAGAAGACAACTGCCCAGGCAGCCTCTGTCCTGCCTTCACTGGTTCTGAGACACTGGAACAAAAAGGAACTAAGGAGTGGGATCCAGGGTCCTCAGAAGCCTATAGAGGTCCCCGCTCCAGGCGGAGGGAGGGCAGGAGCCAGGCTGTCTCCAGCCCACTGCTGCTCCTCACTCACTGCTAGCACCAATGGGTTCTGTTAGCTCAGGACAAGCAAGGGCCCCCCAAGTGGCCCCTGGGACCCAGGGGTCTGCCTTTCCCACCTGGCCAAGGTCACTCACTAGCTGGCGGAGACCAGTACTTCCACTGGGAGCTGGAGCTAAGGCCTGGGACGGGTCTCTGCTCCCTTCTACACCGGGAAGCCAAGTCACAGCCCCCCAGGAGGCTTCTCTTCTCCTGCCCTCCAGCTCTTGTCCCCTGGGTGGGGGCGGTTCCATGCAGTAAGGGGGACAGGGCGGAGGAGGAGATTCTTGGGGCCTCTCGCAGCCCCTCCCTCCCCTCTCCAGGGCCTGGGAGAGAGCATGTTTACAGACCGGAGACAGCTCTTCCCTCACCTGTGTGCCCCGCCCATCCCCACAGAGCCGGCAATCACTTGGCTGGGGGCCGGGAAGGCTTCGGAACAGGCAGGGCAGACGTCTCCTTGGCCTGCCGCAGCCCTCTCCCGCCTCCACCAGCGTGGGCAACACCTCTGGTCTCTTGGGGGGATGCTCCCACTCCAGGCAACTCGAGTGCGTGCGTGTGCTGGGGAGGGGGCACTGGTTAGCATCTGGGCGACCCCCTCATAGTCCGCAGACAAGAGCCTCAAGACAGGCCTGGAAGGCGGTGAGGGTGCAGCTGCTGCCAGATGTGCTGGGGACGGCTCAGGAAGGAGAGGGTGGTGGAACCAGCGCTCGCCGCAGCATCTCGCTCGGGCGGCTCCAGAGGGAGCTCTGGGGGGCCCCTGGAGCAGCCGCGTCCCCGACTCAGGCAGCGGCTCGCTGCACTGCGGAGTCGCGTCCTGGGAGAGCAGCCGCCCCCAGCCCCAGCGCCCCGCAGCCAGGCAGCCCGCCGCGGCAGCATCCCCCGGCTGGAGTGCGGGGGCTCCCGCGTCAGGGCCCCGCCGCCCCCCGGGCGAGGCGTTCGCGCGTTACCTTCCACTTTGGTGAGGGTCAGGACCGGACTGTTGCAGGCGCTGAGCGGGGCCACCCGGGCCGAGTGCTTCTTCATGATGAGCCGGCCGCCTGCAGGAGCGCTGCCGCCGATCGCCTACATCCTGGGGCCGGCTGGAGCGCGCCTCTCCGGGGCCCTCCTCTGCAGGGAAGCGCCAGCGGCTCGCCCCTCTCCGTCCCGGCCTCCCGGGCTGCCGCCGGCTCCGGTCTCGGCGCTGCTCACTGCGGCGGCCGCCCCGCCGCGCACATCCTCCCGGCCGCGCAGCCACTCCGCGCACACACGCGCGCACAGCCTCCTACTCTGAGGGTGCTGCAAACTCCAACGTCACGTCCAAGTGCACTCCCCACTCCCACACCGCGGCTCACCTGCTCCGCCCTCCGCCCTGGGACGCCCAGCCCTGCAGCCCGGTCCCTCCCTTCCTCCCAGCCGCGTCCTGACTGCAGCTTCGCTCAGTCGCCACTTCCAGACCAGCCCTTGCTAAGGGGAGACCCTGAGAACTAAGCCCTCGTGTCGCACAAGTTTACAGAGGGAGGTGCCTGACGTTGGATTGAGAGTTGACTCTTCCCTAGACCAAGTCCAGAATTGTTTCACAGGGAGTTGGGAAAAAAGCAACGCTTCCCAAAGCCTGCACGGCACCCTGGCCAGGTCTTTTGGGGGAACCAAGTGCAAAGTCTGCAGAATCAGAACAGCCACAAGAAAGCAAAGGCTTGAGGTCGTTTTTGCAGCTGTCCCACCTCCTCAGTCCGCTGAGTCTAGATATGCCCGGGACGCAGGAAAACTCCGTTTCTGCCCCAGCTCTCAGGTGCTCGCTGCAGCCGCAGGGCCGGCGTTTGCCTGCACCAGCTTCACGCTCTCTCTAAGCCCAGCTGTAAGCTGCTGGCCAATGGTGCCTGCTGAGAAGCAATGATACGCCTATTGCATCACTTACGGGTGTGATCCCCGAGTCACTGCTAGTTCCAGTCTTCAAAAGTGCCCTGCAGGTGGGACGCACGGGGCTCCTGCAGCCCAGAGTCTCAGGGGCCTTAGGGACATCTCATTCACACATCCCCGACCACCAGTTTTGGTCCCAGCCTCCACTGGCAATCTGAAGGATCAGTTCAGATTCCAGGGGGCCACGTCCTTCTGCAGAGTCTCAGAACCTTCAGCGTCACCTGGTTTCCTCTCTTAAAGTGGATATCCATTGTATGATGTCACTCTGATCCCCCCTCGGGTGACGCAGCGTAGCGCTGCAGGTGGAGAGGAAACGTAAGAGGAATGGGAGTTCCCTAGCTTGGCACCTACCGCTGGGTGACATCCACCTGCAGAGCCTCAGGCCTCCCCAACAAGTGGCTCTTACAAGTTGCTCTGGTTCTTTTTATGACGTGTTCTCCTGAACAGCCATGATGAATAGAATGCCCCTGGGTCTCCAGAAGGTCAGAACTTCGGAGGGTTGCTTCTTCCTCACTACGTTCAAGGAAAGGTATTTGGAGCCTCTTCAGGAGCCCTAGAGTGGACCACATAATATCCCTCTGACAGGGAACTTGTCTCAAGATGCCCTAGTGATAAACCTATAATCAACCAATAACCTATTTCCTTCTTTGGAAAAATTAAATGCAATAAGCTTAATGGAGAGCCATCGCATGTTCTATAGTAAGAGGACCTTTTATCACAAAATAGTATTTCTCCGTGTTGTTTGGTAAACACGTATTATATACATAATAACTACATATTGTATAGCAGTCCTCACATGCGAGCACTTACTCTCCGTCAGATACTGGGAAGCATTTTGCATAAATCATTTCATCTTCTTCTCACCAAGGCTCTGTAAGGTTGTTATTTTGTTTTACTGATGGAGAAACGGAGGCTCAGTGAGGACAAATAACATGTCTCAGGTCCTAGAGGGACTGGCCAACTAGGGGATGGACATCTGAGTGTGAGTGAGTCCATGTGCTGCGCTTATAACCACTAAGCGACTCTCCTAAACATCTTAAATAAAAAAAAATGCAGACATTCCCAGCTATTCCAAGTCAGGGGAGAGATGTATTCGACGTCCTGTCATTGGAATGTGATTTTGAGGGATTTCATCACGCTGGGGCATGATGAAAATATTTACTTTCTGGGTGGTGCCTTGGCTCAAAGGAGTAGGGCACCGGCCCTATATGCTGGAGGTGGAGGGTTTAAACCCAGCCCTGGCCAAAAAATGCAAAAAAGAAAAAAAAAAGAAGAAGAAGAAAATATTTACTTTCTATTTATTACAATGTTCTGTATAAGTCAAAGAGTTAACAGCTAAATATTGTTAAATACTCCTATCATTATCTAAACTCATTCAATAACCATTATCTAAATCCCGTTTGTTCCCTCCCCTGCAGGTTGCCCCAGGGGCTGTTGGTACCCAGGAAGCCACCACCTCCTCATATTCGTTAACTTCTGCTTATCAAGTAGAGGTTACTGTTTGTCACCTCAGTCTCCTACCCTTAATTTTTTTTAATAGAGATGGGATCTTGTTATATTGCCCAGCCTGGTCCGAAACTCCTAGCCCGAAGCAATCCTCCCACCTCCCAAGTAGCCTCCCAAGTAGCTGGTCTTCCCTTTAATTCTAAGCACTATGTCCTGTTTCTGCTTTTCGTTTTTCATACTTAAAACCCTGTGTCTCTCAACTTGTGTTTCAATAGAAAAACTGTCCCACCCTTAAAAACCCCAAATGTCACATACTCTTCTTCAGAGCAGGAGTTTTCGGCTTGCTTGACCAGATGAGTACTGCTATTCTTGAAGTGAACACTTTTTGAGAATGGGATATGGTGGGGACACATATTTAAAAACTGACATAAACAAAAGTATCTGGGATGATATGCTTGCACCAGTGTTTTGAAAATTTCAACATTTTAAAACTTCTCCCTGAAATCAGGCTATCCTGGCCTAATACCAGGATATTTAGAAAAGTGCTCAGGACCCACTTAAAAACCTAAATCTCAAATTGCTATAAAAAGAAGTGAATAATTCTTACTACAAAGAGAGATGAGATCCCTAAGTATTGATGGAAACAACACAATATAATTAATACCCAGGCAAGAGGATTGGCCACTTGCCTCCACTCCCCATTCCTCTTTGGAGGGTATTGGTGTGAGCTAATATCGGGAGGACGCCTTTAGGCACCCATCTGTTTTTAATTTAGCATTATGGGAATTTATCTGAAAAAGACATTGGGTTGACTTTTTCAGCTTTGACTCAAGTAGATCTTCCTTGTCATCATCAAAGAATCACAGTTCTTATCAAAGCCAAGCATTTCCTTGGCTTCTACCTGAGGTGACGTCTGTTCTTTATCAGGTAATCTTATTCTCATTTGTTTGTTTTTTCCATCAGTGTGGATGGGGACAATTTATGGTTGTCTGGTATAACAGACTTGTCAAGACTGGTTGTGTTTTGTGTTCTTATCATTATAGTCTGAACATCCGGGTGGATTTGCTGAGTAGATGCAGGGGGTAGGGGACAGATATGGAAGTGCCACACCACAGGCACATCTTACACCCTCTGCCTCCTCCCCACCTCCACATGCAAACAAAGAGAATGGAGTTGGGAAAGGGTGCCTGTATGAGAATGGAGACAAAGGGCAGTTTCTCCTCCCTCCAAGGGGCTACATTTAAATTCGCATCCTCAAGACAAGGGCCCAGCCATGGCCCTTTAGGAAGAGAGAGCAGACAAACCTGGGGGTAGCTGTGTTGGGCCTGGTTGATTCCCCAAATTCTGGAAGCTCACCATTCTTCTTCCTGGCACTTGGCTCCCAGGTCTGGCCTATACCGGGTTCCAACCCCTTTACATCCTCAGGGTTCCTGAATGACCTATTCTGGCCTTCCCTGGATTGTCTCACACTTCCGCCATCACAGGGGCCTCTGATCTATTCTTTCCGATTCAGTGGTGTGTAAATATTTATGGTCCCACTGTGCTATTCCAAACAAGGATCAATCCATTTGCTGGAGTTAAGTGATACTTATGATTCTCATGAGACCAACAGAGCATGGAAAATGCCTTAAACTATAGCCAACGGCTTGAGTCTGAGCTCCTGCTCTGCCAATAAACAGTGGCTAACCCAAGTGGCCACTGGCTCTCTTCTGGCCTCAGTTTCCCAATTTGGGCACGAGAGAGGTAGACTCCATTGGCCGTTTTCAAGCCACGTTTCTTGGTCTCTGCAAAGCAACTCTGCTTTTATCTGTTGTGGTTCCATGCTAATTTGTTTACTAAAATACATCACTGCTAAAAGAAAGTTTAGAAAACCATTGACTAGATAATCTCCCAGACCCTGTTTGGCTTTAACATTTGGGGTGTATAAAGTTATCTTCCTGGATATGATCATTGTCACTGCCTCCAAAGACCTTAAAGGAATGTTACCCTTTGTGAATATCTGTAGTGACTTTTCCACTTTTTTGACATAGAGAGAAATCTGTTTTACATTTATCGAAAGTTGTGCGCTAAAAAGGGCGAATTATATTTCAATTTAAAAAATTGGGAAAAAGTTTATATCACAAGTTTTATACACAGATGTGTATACATACACATGCAGGTATATAATCATATAGGCACACATTTGTGTATATATATACATATACACAACCCTCCCATATATAATTGTATAAACTAGCTATACTATACTATACTAAATTGTATATATACACACACACAACACCCCCCCCATATATAATTGTATAAACTCGCTCATAAAATATTCCCACCACATGGAAGCACACTATTCCATCCATTCTGTCTTGAGTTTTGAGGTTGTTGTTTATATTCTGTTCTTTCAGTGCAAAAACAAACAAAAAAAATGCTATTTGTGATCAACTAAGTTGACTTTATTATGACCTATTTGTGGGTCATAATCCACATGATTTAAAAAATACTGTTAAAATTGGGTAGCTCCTGTGGCTTAAAGGAGTAGGGTGCTGGCCCTATATACTAGAGGTGGCAGGTTCAAACCCAGCCCCAGCCAAAAAAATCTACCAAAAAAAAAAACTTCAAAAATACTGTTAAAATTATATTCATGGTACATTACGTGAAGACCTTTAAAGTTGTTCCAGGTGGCGTGCAGAGGTGTCTCTGCAGCTCACTGCAACCTCAAACTCCTGAGCTCAAGTGATCCTCCTGCCTCAGTCCTCCACAGGTACCTGCCACCAAACCCAGCTAAATTTTTTGTTAGTAGAGATAGGATCTCACATTTGCTTGGGCTGGTCTTAAACTTCTGAGTGCAAGGGATCCTCCAGCCTCAGCCTCCCAGAGTGCAAGGATTACAGGAGCGAGCCACCACACCTGGCCTCAAAACAAATAACGACATTTTAAAATCCAGCTGACAGTTTCTCATGGTCAGACGACAGACTCCTTCAATTAATTAACTCTAAAATATCAGCAGTATTTCATAATCCTTCACAGTATTAAAGAGTAAGACTAACAAATTATTTTTGTGGTTACCAGTGTTTAAAAATAATCACATAAAGTGGTTCCAGGAACCAGAAATGGATTTCACCCCAATATATCAGTCGGCAGCATTTGGAAGCTTTCAGAGTGGAGAAAATCCTGGGGTTTCCAGCAGGAGGGAAAGAGAAAAACCTAAGGAGGGCAGAGAAGTGCACCCCCTGCCCCGGCAACCTCTTCTCCTCGCTTCCAGGGGTGGTTGACATTCTTTTCAATAATTCCAAGTGCAAGGGCAGGAAAACAAGAACTCTGAGCTCTTGGGGGCCTCCCCCACCCCCACCTGTCTGTTTCCTTCCCCAGTAAGCAATGTGCCTCAATAGGACACACTCAGATTTGCTAGGGCCCTACTAAGCTTTCTCTTCTTTCTCGAGGAACATCAAGAGTGAATAACTCCAGCTGGACAGGACTTTGAGAGGCGGGATCATTGGGGGTCACTGATGGGCCTTCAGACGCATTCCCCGGCCCCTCCTGACACCCCCAGAGATGCCCCGTGGTGAAAAGCTGCAGCTGGCTCTGTGGTCAGGCCACACTTAGAGCCAGGATTTCGGTGAGAAGGCAGAAGCATGAAGACCGGAGCAAGGCGTCTGCTGCTTCCTCGGGGAATCTGAGTCAGGGGCCATCCTGCACTTGGCGGCAGGCAGTAGGCAGTGGCCCTCTGGAGGACCCAGGGTGGGACACCAGGAGCTGAGCAGGAAACAGCAGCACAGCAGGGAGGGGGGCCCTGGGATGGGCCCCTACGGGAGGGTGGGGCCCCCTTTCCTGGGACCTTTCAGAGATGGGCTAAGTGGCCAGGACAGAGAACGGGTGTGTAGAAGGACTAACATAGTAGGTACTCAAGAAATAACAGTCCCCAGTATGTGGGAAACGGACACATCAGCTTCTAGAGCTGCTCCCAGGAGGGTCAATCAGCATGCAAAGGGGTGCGGCTTATAAACGCTTTCACTCGGGCAGAGTGCTTCCTCTCGCCATGCTCAGATGTCTTGTCTTAAATATGGAGATAATAATAGTATCTACCTTCTAGTACTATTGTGAAGAGTGAAGGAATTAATTAATGTATGTGAAGTGCTAATCATAGTACCTAGCGAATAGTAAGAATCAACATGCGTCAGTCATTAATTCCAGTCTCTCCCACTGGGTTCTGTAATATGTCATCTCCGATCTGGTGCCTAACACAGTACACAGCCTAGAGCATAGGTGCTCCCAGTGGCAAGGGAGGGGGGAAGGAAGGAAAGGAGTATATTCCCAGGATCCAGAATTCTAGAGTTTTCTACAACTGTCCGCTTCATCCTCTGCCCAGAAGTCGCTTTTCTGGCTGGGTGGTGATGGGATGATGATACAGCTGTAGACCTGACTCCCTTCTGCTCTCGTCTCCTCCCTGGCTTGATCTCCAAGGAAGTGTTCACGGAGACCAGGACCCTGGACTCAAGGTGAGGCAGAGAGCTGATGCCATCCAGTTCTGAAATAGCTGCCTGCTCGTGTTCCGGATGACTCATGCCCGAAGCTGGCCTCCCGTCAGGTCCCGAATACTGACCTAAAGCGGCTCCTTGTCGAGGCAAGGAGACAACTCCCTTCGCTGGTGTTTGTTTCCAAGGGATACAGGCTGGCAGACTCCGCTGTCAGGAGGAGGAAGATGTCTGGGTCCGGGAAGGACGCGGTTGCCCAGGCTGTGTTACTCCTGAGAATGGGGCTGTCTGGGACCTGCCGGCGAGGTCTCACTCAAGGAGGCTGGACACTGGGGAGACAGTTTTGGAAGTCCTGATCTCTGAGTCCTGATCTCCTGGGTCATCCCGCATAACTGTGTAGCCCTTCCTCTCTCTCCGAAGATAGTGGTCAGGTTCCGCCTTGCCCCGGAGTTGTCTGGACTCTTCTGTTGGCTTCCTGCTGCACCTGCGCCATAGGCTCTTGAGGGCAGAGAGCTTGACCAGATACAGGGTTCTAGTAATCACTGCTGAAGGAATGGATGGATAGAAAGTCAGGCAGAAGGAAGCAAGAGCCTGCCAGGAGTCAAGGTGGGCAGGTTTGTGGAGGCCCAGAGCATCAAGGTCAAGTTCCTGAACCCTAGACAATGCCTCTCAGGAACCAGAAAAGTCCCGCTCATGCTGCAAAGCAGGTTTGCACAGTGAGAACCCCTTGTGGGCTACCTCTGGGCACCATGCTCTTCACATGGTCCCGCCACAGCTGGGGTCTTCCCACTACCTGAGGACACGGCTTGCTTCTCTGCCTTCCTCCTTTAGGCTGGCGGATCTGGGAAACAGCTGGGTCCCTCAGTGCCTGACCTGCTCTGTGTCTGCCTTCACCATAAAACACCAGATGCCGCCAAGGATCATGGAGACTGTGCAAATGTTTTTTGTGTAGGAGAGGTACAGTGGCATTACAGAGTGTCACACAGAGGTGCTGGAAACTACTTAGGACATCTCCCTGCCTTTCCACGCGTCCTGACCCTCAGCTGCTGCATGTCCCCCATCCCGACAGCGCCCTCCATCCCAACAGGGCCCTCCATCCCGACAGGGCCCTCCACCTGGACAGTGCCCTCCATCCCGACAGGGCCCTCCATCCCGACAGCGCCCTCCATCCCGACAGGGCCCTCCCCAGCAAGTCCTCCTCCCTCTCCACGCATGGCCCATAGCAGGTGACATGTGCCTTCTTCTCCTTCCTCTGCGTAGCATGGCTCACACTCCCCACTCCCTTGGGTCACTGTCATCTTGGGCAAACAGTACTTCTTGGGGGCTGTCTTCTGCCACTTGGTACCAGACGGGGTGAAGCCTCCCTGGATTTCTGGGTCTGAAAATCCTCCTCTTTGCTTGACTTGCTTCCTTGAAGGGTTTGGTCCTTGTTTGCTTTGCTCTCAGGGGAGTTTTCTTCTGGGCATTGGTGCACTCTTCTCTCCATCCTAAAAACAAATTTGCTTACAGCACTGATTTTGATTCTTGGCCATTCTGCTTTCATTGGAGTCCCCCAGGCCCTGTCTCAGGCTTCTGGCTGCTTTCTGCCCCTCAGATGAGCTTCAGAGAAAGGTCAGAGCCCTAGGGGAGTCTGGCAGGCCCAGATTCTCGGGGTAGAAGGGAGCCCAAGTATGGCTCTGGCATTCCTGGGGCCACTTGCTCCAGCATTCCCTTTCTCGCTGAGAGGCCTTTACTGAGGCCTTTACTGAGCACCTACTCTGTGCCAGGCGCTACGCTTCTGCTCCATGACAATGAAGGCGACTTCTGACCAGTGATACTCCCTGAAGCTGCGGTGTGCTGAGACCACCACCTCAGAAGGCAGCTGACCCAAGTCCACTGTGAGTCGCTGTGAACTCACTGGGTAAGAGTAAAATCTTGTGTGTCACAAATTGCCAAATGACCCTACTGGCAAAGAATGTAAAGTGCTCCAAAGAATTAATTGTGTCTTTCCACCAATAAGTGCTGCGGATTGCTGTCTTTCTCCGTGGAGTTGCACGTGTCTGTTGACCCACGTCGGCCATTTGGAACCAATAAGACAGTACACTAGTCATCAGAAGAGTTGGAGTAGCACAAAGGGAGAAAGACGTTCTACAATTTAATCAGGTTTGAGCGACACACCTCATGTTTTTGCAAAAGCAAACAAACCAAAATCCTGCTTAAGGCAAAGTCTGTTTGTTCTTTCCTGAGAGGCTGCAAAGGCTGTTTGTTCTTTGCTGTAAGGCTGAAAAGGAAAGTCCTACCAATGTTGGACAAAAAGAGGTCAGAGGTGTGGGTCCTGCTTCTGATTGAGCCAGTGTGCCATGCCTTTCCCCAAAGGTGGGTTAGTTAGGGCAAAAGGTCAGTGGAATCCTCAAGAATTCCCTAGAGTTCCTGGCAGGGTTTGGAGGGCTAAAGGCACCTATGGTTTTGTACTAAAATTACCTACCATGTTTCCCCGAAAATAAGACCTACCCAAAAAATAAGCCCTAGCAGGATTTCTATGCATTTATTAAATATAAGCCCTACCCTGATAATAAGACCTAGTGATGGGCGTGGCTTCACAGCATATCTGCATAGCCACGTCTTGCATTTCAGTGCAGAGTGGTAAGGAAGACTGGAATACCTTTTATCTGCCACAGCTCCTTTCTCCAAGCCCAGCCATTGGTACTTGCGTGGGTGCGTGGGTGGTAACCTCGGTCACGGGCATCCTATTGTACACGTGCAAACGGCTAGGGGAAAGGAGTTCACGTATCACTAGCACCAGCCCCACCAACAAGGTGGGGGTCCCCCTGTCAGGTTCCAGAAGATGATGACTTAACTGTATTTGAATAAATGTAGATTGTTGTATTATACTTAATAAAAAATAAGACATCCCCTGAAAATAAGCCCTAGTGTGCCTTCTTGAGAAAAAATAAATATAAGACAGTGTCTTATTTTGGGGGAAACACAGTAGTTGGTGTCTGAATATTTCTGCCTTGTGATCCCTGAACTACAAATAACTCCTTATGAACTTGGACATAGGTGGGCTGCTCAGGGCCAGGGAACCGTGAACAGCTCATCACACTCAGAAAGACAATCAGGCTGGGTTTGCATTTGTTGTAGCACATTGACACAGTAAGAACGTTCTAGCTCAGTGAGAACCTTCTGAAATCATTGAGTTCAAACTTGTCTTTTGTTTTTGTCGGTTCTTGCTTTTGTTTTAAGACGATTATCCTTGAAAAGGCCATGTCCTGCTGATGAACAGAAAAATTAAGATACCCTTTCTCAAAGTTGGTGACGTATATCAAAACTCTTAAAAAAAAGAAATTTGTAGCCCATTACCCACATTTCCACTTTTAGGCATTTTCCCATGGAATGATATGATTGAATAGAACTATATTATAAAGATGGTCATCCAAGTCTTATTACTAGGAGGTGTGTAACAATTGGAAATAACCTAAATGTTCACCAACAGAGAAATGGAAAATAAAGTGCGGTGCATTTACACAAAAGAATCTGATAGACCTGAAAAAGAAGTGATTCAGTAACAGAGGGAAAAGGCTAACAAAGAAAAAATGGTATACACTTCATATCCAGCATGATCTTTACATATATTACATATTCCCTTCATATCATAACATTCAATTTGTATGTATATATTATCTATACATTATCTATATATATTTATCTATCTATAAAATATATATATTTAGGAAGAAAAACTGAGTAGGCTTTTTTTTTTTTGAGACAGTGTCTCACTATGTTGCCCTCGATAGAGTGCTACAGCGTCATAGCTCACAGCAACCTCTAACTCTTGGGCTTAAGCGATTCTCTTGCTCAGCCTCCCAAGTAGCTGGGCCTACAGGTGCCCACCACAATGCCTGGCTATTTTGTTGTTGTTGTAGTCGTCATTGTTTAGCAGGCCTGGGCCTGGATGGGTGTATGTGGCTGGTGCCCTAACCACTGAGCTACAGGCACCAAGCTGAGGTTTTTTTTTTTTTTTTTTGATGTTCATGTTTTCTAACTACCACAACTAAAAACAATGATTCATTCACTTTCTCCCTGACACTTCTCTCACACAGAAGATTGTCTACATTGACAAGTTCAGTTCACTGGGGGGTTGGTTGGCGTTTAAGAATAATACTTAACAACAGTTCAAAGGGTCTAAAAATACTTTCTTATAAGCAGATACAAATGGTAATAAAAGTGAGAACAGTCTTCATGAGAAGGAAGGTGTAAGACATGAGTGAGACTATTTTTTTTATTTCAAAGTATTCTATTTTTCTTGTATTATATTCTATTTCTATTTTTTAATATAAAAGTCTTCTAGGTCCAAGCTTGTAATGTTGTTGTCTCCCCATCTTCTTAGAAGTGTGTTTATTGTCAAAATCAAAAGGATAAATGATCCATTCTGGGCACAGTGACAGTGACACACACTTGCAGTCCCAGCTACTTTGGATCAATTGTGCCCAAGAGTTGGAGAACAGTCTGGGTAACATGGTGGCACCTGGTGTGAAAAAATAAAAAAGAAAAGAAAAAGACAAGAAAAAGAAAAAAACAAGGGAAGCACAAAGAAAAGACAACATAGAATTTAAAAAAGGCAAAAAACACACTTCATAAAATAAAAAGGATTTTTTAAAAGTAATAAAACTGTCCAACTCTTTTAAAAAGCTAATGACCAACACTAAAAAGCTTTTGCACAGCCAAGAGCACAGTAAGTAAAGCAAACAGACAACCTTCAGAATGGGAGAAGATTTTTGCAGGTTATGCTTCCAACAAAGGTCTGATAACTAGAATCTACAGAGAACTCAAACTAATTAATAAGAAAAGAATAAATAACCCCGTTTCTATGTGGGCAAGAGACTTGAACAGAAACTTCTCTGATGAAGACAGGTGCATGGCCTACAAACACATGAAAAAATGCTCATCATCCTTAATCATCAGAGAAATGCAAATCAAAACCACTTTGAGATGTCATCTAACTCCAGGAAGATTAGCCCACATCACAAAATCCCCAAACTACAGATGTTGGCATGG